>VZQC01012504.1:2971140-2973640 GCA_009823505.1 Rhizomys pruinosus
TTTTTCCTTCTTCCTGCGGCTTGCCTCTCTCTCATCTGGTGAGTTTGTCTTGCTGCTGTGATCCACCTTTCGGATCCCAGCGTGTACTGAGACTGGCAGATCTCCTGGAATCCATTCGGGCCTTCAGCACTAGACTGGGACTCCTGAGACATCCAGCCTTGCGGACTGAGCAGTTCCCTGGATTCCCGGCCTCTCCAGTTCGGCGCTACTATTGAGCTCCGTCACGTGAGCAAATCAATAAATTGTATATAGTTATATATATTCATCCTGTTGCTTCTGTTTCTTTAGAGAACCCTGACTAATACACTGTGATTTCAAGCCCAGCGTAGTCTACAGAGTTCCAGGCCAGCTGGGGCTATAGGAAGAGCCTGTCTCAAGAAGAAGGAGAAGGAGAAGGAGGAGGAGGAGGAGGAGGAGGAGGAGGAGGAGGAGAAAGAAGAAGAAGAAGAAGAAGAAGAAGAAGAAGAAGAAGAAGGAGGAGGAGGAGGAGGAGGAGGAGAAGAAGAAGAAGAAGAAGAAGAAGAAGAAGAAGAAGAAGAAGAAGAAGAAGAAGAAGAAGAAGAAAACTAGGGGTCAGGTTTTTAACCTCAATGTGAAGAAAACAGTGACCACTAATGACCAGCATTCCTAGCTGATACGAGCAGTAGGTATGACAATTCTTCACTTGGGATGAAGGTATTTTTGGAGGACATGTTAGGCAGGTTTTTTTGTTTTTGTTTTTGTCTTTCTGAGACGGGGTTTCCCTGTAGCCCCAGCTGGCCCAGAACTCAGTCTGTAGCCCAGGCTGGCCTAGAATGTGAAGCAATCCTCCTGCCTCAGCTCCCCAGTGTTGAGATTATAGGCATAAGTCAACAACCTCGCTAAAAATTTATTTTATAAAAAATTTTAATCCATAATACAAGACAGGACTTAACATATTGGCAGAATGCATAAGTTCTGGCAGGGAGTAGGGAGACCCGGGTGGAAGGGGTCAAAACTCAATTAAGAAATGTTATATGACATGCATGCACAAAGCTCAATGAAAAATTAAGAGAAAGAAATTTAATCCATAAATTGGTGATAATTATTACCGTGAGCTATACATTGAGAGTCTGGAACCAAATACAACAAGAAGCCTTCTCCAAGGCGACAGTCATGTTCATCACCCAGCAAAGTCTATGAAGCATCGCCACTGTGGCAGGCTCGCTGGTGCACAAGAGGGGGAGACCACTCTCCACATCCGGGAATTCACCTTCCTCAGACAGAGACCAAGAAGACCTTGTGAAGTCACAGGCCCTGCTGTAGAGACAGCACAGACTGCTGGGAAAGCACAGGCACAGAAGAGGGGATTCAACCAGGCCAGGAGTGAGGGAAGAGGCTTCTAGAAGGATGCAAAGTGTGATGAGCCAAGTCTATGGAGGACTTAACCAGGGAGAGGAGGTCAGCACTGAGAACCAGAGCCTTGGAGCACTGCAGGTTATGGACTCTGCACAGTGTGGGTGAGTGCGTGAATCAGTCAGAGTCAGATAGAGAACAGCAAAGGATTTCATTTAGAATTTTTAAACTATTTATTTATTTATTTATTTATTTATTTATTTATTTATAGACAGGGTCTCCCTGTATCCCCAGCTGGCCTGGAGCTCACTATACAGGCCAGGCTGGCTTCAAACTCATGATCTTCCTGCCTCTGCTTCCCATGTGTGTAATTATGAGTGCCTTGCTTATGTTTCTGGAGCTTGGCCATGAAGTAGGCAGGGCAAGAATTTAGCAAGGAAAGATGAACTATTTGGAGCAGTGGGTGTGTCTCACTGTGTAGCCCTGGCCAGCCAGGAGCTCACTGTGTAGCCCTGGCCAGCCAGGAGCTCACTGTGTAGCCCTGGCCAGCCAGGAGCTCACAGCCATCCTCCTGACTACCTTTCAAGTACCAGGATTAGAGATGTACGCTACCACACCCAGCCTTTTGGTTTTGTTTTGTTTTTGTTTTTGTTCTTTTATTTTATTTATTTATTTTTTTGAGATAGAGTCTTGCTATGTAGCCCAGGCTAGCCTGGAACTCCCTAAGAAGTCCTGGCTTCAACAGATACTTTTATGACTATGCTCGAATGACCCTGTCAATGGTCAACTTCATGAGGTCATCTGATTGATTATGGGATGCCCGATTACTAAGATTCACAACAAAACCCAAGTGGTAAACGGCACAGGCTACATAGATCTCTGGCACTGGTTAATTGGTTATCGTATTCCTAGAATTGAAAGCGATAGGTAGGTTAGACACAGAAAAAGTCTGGGTTTGAACCAAAGTTTGATGTGAAGCATCACAACAGGGAGCCATGACCCTTGACCTCTTCCTACATTTGAATTAGCTCACTACTCAAAAGTCCCTTGAATGAGGGTAAGGGCAGCCTCCCTAAAGAGATCTGCTGCAGAGCCCCTGGTATATAAATACACATGACACATATGTGTACGTACACATATACGTACAAGTATATATATGTGAATATATTATACATCTCTATAGCCT
>VZQC01012504.1:2978640-2994418 GCA_009823505.1 Rhizomys pruinosus
GTACCCTGCTGATGAATGGTTATCTTTCTGATTCTAGGTGTTTTCTATTCTATGTATAAGGATTACATTAGACCCCGATTCTTCAACATGTCCAAAAAATGAAGTTAGAAGCTGGAAACAAGAAAAACAAGATCCTTCTGAAAGTTGGTGGTTATAAAGGAGGAATTTTCACTGGGTTCCAAATTATACTGCAGGAGTGCCATGCCGAATTCTCAGAGCCTGTGTGTCTTACATCTCTACTGTATCTAATGAGCTGCTTTCAAAATCCACAGGACACACACACACACACACACACACACACACACATAGGCACAATATTTAAAAAAAGAAACAATTGGCTTTTTTTTTTTGACTGGGCATGAGGGTGGCTTATAACCTCAGCATCTAGGATGGTTGAGGCACGAGGATCACAAGTTGCACAGTGGCCTAGGGTATATTTTGAGATCTTGCCTTAAAAATAAACAAACAAATAAAACAAGCTTTTTTTTTTAAAGAAGGATTTTACCAGGTAGCACTGGCTCAAACTTATGATCCTCCTGCCTCAGTCCTCCTGAGTAGAACATAGTTTTTATTACCAAACTCAGTAAGTTCCCCAATTGTGTAATGCTACTGAGTGAATGAAAAGAATGTATTTGGCAGGACATTGTGGTGCATGTCTTTAATCCCAGCACTCGGGAGGTAAAGGCAGATAGATCTTTGGGAGTTCAAGGCCACCCTGATGGACATAGTGAGTTCCAGGACAGCTGGGGCTAGAGGAAGACCCTGTCTCAAAAAGACTGAAAAAAAGAAAAGAATATTGTTGGTTTAAAAGCAAAGCCAAGTATTTATTTAGGGTAGCAATGCACACAAACTCGCAAACTGTGAGAAACGTTGAGAAGTATGCAGGGTGTTCATTTGCTCACGGCAGCTTGGGTAAAGAGGGAGATTCGCTGCAAGAGGATCTTATAAATGGATGCTATTCAATACCTACATCTGTAAAACACTTTAGTAGGCAGCCAGGGGTGGTGGCACATGCCTTTAATCCTAGCACTTGGAAGGCAAAGGCAGATCTTTGTGAGTTCAAGGCCAGCCTGGTCTACAGAATGAGTTCCAGGACAGCTGGGGCTACAGGGAGACCCTGTCTCAAAAAGACCAAAACAAAAAAACAAAAACAAAAACAAAAACACAAAAACACTTTAGTAGGCTAATGCTATAATGTCTGAAACATGTATTTTCATTGCCTACTAAAATCCTTGGGGCCTCTCCTCATTAAACCACACTATAAATCTGGGTGCTCTCCACCTGCCGGCCATATCAAGGTGAAATACAGATATGCAGTAGCACCCATTACTTAACTTCACTGCTACTGACATTCTTGTATACACTGTCAGAATGCACTTCTACAATTTGACTCCAATGTTTAATCCCCAGAATTCAATGAAAGCACCTAGGTTAATGTATAGATTAATGTATAATTCAGTAGTTGCATATATAATTTGAATACATACCCCAAAAGTTCAAGTGTTTGAAGCTGGTCCCCACTGTGAACAGTTGGGAGGTGGTAGGAGACTATGAAGAGGTGAAGTCTAGTGGGAGATCGTTAGATCAATGGTTAGTTGGGAGGCAGAAGGCAAGGAAGGACAGAGCCTTTGGACGTGGTTTTAAAGGAGTTCTAATAGAACTGAATTATTATTATTACTATTTTGGTCTTTTTGAGACAGGGTCTAGCCCCAGCTGGCCTGGAACTCACTATGTAGACCAAGCTGACCTTGAGCTCACAGAGATCCACCTGCATCTGCCTCCCGAGTACTGAAAATAAAGGTGTGGGCCACTACGCCCAGCAGAACTGAATTCTTATGAGGGTCAGTTATAAAAGAAAACATCTCAGGGCTGGAGAGATGGCCTAGCAGTTAAGAGCACCAACTGCTCTTGCAGAGGACCTGGGTTCGATCCCCAGCACCCACAAGGCGGCTGAGAACTGTCTTTAACTCCAGTTCCAGGGGAATCCGACACCCTCTTCTGACCTCCTCGGCTTTGCATGACATGGGTACACAAACCTACATGCAGACAGTACATTCATACACATACAAGAATAATAAATAAAATTTTAAAAAAAGAAAGCACCTCTCAGGCAAGGCAGGATAATCACAATTTAGTGAAGATGGAGAAAGAGAATAAGATTAGGAGAATTGGATGAATATACACAGCAGCACACCCTGAGGTCTGAATTGAATGAATATACACAGCAGCACACCCTGAGGTCTGAATTGAATGAATATACACGAGCAGCACACCCTGACGTCTGAATTGAATGCATATACATGAGCAGCACACCCTGAGTTCTGAATTGAATGAATATACACAGCAGCACACCCTGAGGTCTGAATTGAATGCATATACACAGCAGCACACCCTGACGTCTGAATTGATTGCATATACACAGCAGCACACCCTGCCGTCTGAATTGAATGCATATACACAGCAGCACACCCTGCCGTCTGAATTGCACTTCCTGCTTCTTTGCTTCCCTTTGCTCTTGTAAATTCTCTCACTTTGATGCCATCCACAATATGACACAGCCAAGGGGGCTTTCACCAGAGAAACGATGGCCCCATGTCTTTGAACTTCTAGAACTGTGAGCTAAATAAATTTCTTCCTCATGAGGTACCTTGTTCTCATATATTTTATTATAACAGAAACTGTCTTAATAATACTACATGATACTTCATATAGAAATCCAGACTTGTTAATCATATATTAGAGAATAATAAAACATTGCTAGTTTTTCTTTTTTCGGTTTATTTTATTTATTTTTTGATACAGGGTCTCCTATAGCCCCAGCTTGCCTGGAACTCACTCTGTAGAATTCACGGAGATCCACCTACCTCTGCCGCCCCGAGGGCCCAGGAGATCAGAAGAATATAGGAGCTCATGGAACTGAAGTTAATGGAGATCCTCTCCCTCCCGAGGGCTGGGATTAAAGATGTATGCCACCATGCCCAGCTCTATTTTTGAAAAACAAGGTCTTGATATGTAGCTCAGGCAAATTCAAGATGCTTCTTTCTCAGCTTCCTAAACACTGGGATTATAGGTGTGCATCATCAAGCTCAGCTAAATTCTTTATGTTTGTGGATATTTCATTACATGTTTATTTAGTTGTGTGCACGTGAGTGGGTGCAGGTACCATGGCTGAGAGTGGGGGTCAGAAGACAACTTACAGGAGGATCAAACTCAGGTTTTCTCCAGTTCCAGGGGATCTGATGCCTTCTTCTGACTTCCATGGACATTGCACGACACGGGTACACTTACCCACATGCCAGCAATACACTTTTTTTTAAATGTGTATGAGTGTACTGTCTACATGTAGGTTGGTGCACCCTTGTCGTGCAATGGTACAATGGCACAGAGGTCAGAAGAGGGTGTCGGATTCCCCTGGAACTGGAGTTAAAGACAGTTCTTAGCTGCCATGTGGGTGCTGGGAATCGAACCCGGGTCCTCTGCAAGAGCAGTTGGTGCTCCTAACCGCTGAGCCATCTCTCCAGTCCCAGCAATACACTTTTAAAAATAGAAAAACTCAGATTTTCAGGCTTGGTGGCAGCAATAGTGCCTTTATCCACTGAGACAGTTTGCTGTCTCTCCCCCGACTCCATTTAAAAAATTGGTCTCCTGGGGCTGGAGAGATGGCCTAGTGGTTAAGAGCACCGACTGCTCTTGCAGAGGACCCGGGTTCAATCCCCAGTACCCACATGGCAGCTGAGAGCCGTCTTTAGCTCCAGTTCCAGGGGAATCTGAAGCCCTCTTCTGACCTCCACGGCATTATACGACACGGGTGCACCAACCTACATGCAGACAGTACATTCGTACACATAAAAAATAAATAAAAATGAAAAATATATATTAAAAAAATTGGTCTCCTGTAGCCCAAACTGTCTTCAACTTGATGCATAGTGGAGGATGAGCCTGAATTTTGTCCTCCCACTTCCACTTCCGAGTGCTGGGATTGCTGGCGTGCACTGTGGTGTGCAGTGCTGGGCATTGAGTCCACAGCTTCATGTACACTAGCCAAGCACTCTACCCACTGGGATACATCCCCAGCTCCTAAACCTTCATTTTTGCCAGAAAGCTTATTCAAGACTTATTCCTTAGATGTCAAAATCCTCAAATGGACTTAGCATGATTCAATTTGTTATCAAAGTTTCTGATTACAGGAGCTGTGTGACCTCAGGGTGATACATATAAAATTGTGGAAACTCAACTCTGTTCCTATTAACAGACCATGAAAGAATGGAAAAGAACTTCAGATAATCATTAGAGCACCTCATCTCAGTGTAACCAGCCACCTCACCTGTTTATGAATTGCAAAACAGGGTGTTTCTATTTTTAACTTTTCTCCAACATTCTCTCCTAATGAAATTACCTACTAATAGAATTGTTCAGGCTTGGAAGCTGGAGAGATGGCTCAGCAGTTAAGCACACTGGCTGTTCTTATAAAAGACCAGTGTTCAAATCCCAGCACCCACATGGCAGCTAACAACCAACTGTAATTCCAATTCTAGGGGATCTGATGCCCTCTTCTGGCCTCCTCAGATGTTGCATAATATGGGTGCAATTACATACATGCAGGCAAAACACTCATACATACAAAATGTAAACTAAAAATAATTGTCTAGGGCAGGACTGGAGGGGGGTATATACAAAAAATTGGTTCATCTAGGTTTACAGTCTGTGTATAGAAAATCAAAACACCAAAACTTCAAACATTTAAGTAAAAACATAATGGATCCTTGGGCGTGGTGGCACATGCCTTCAATCCCAGCACTTGGGAGGCAGAGGCAGGCGGATCTCTATGAGTTCAAAGATAGTTATGATAAAACATGGAGTGGTGTTGGTGGGGTCAACTCGAGGCCCTGCATCAGACAGGTAAGAGCTCTACAGTTGAACAGAACTGCCACCCAAAACTTTTCATTCTTTTTGTTGTGTGTTTTTGCTTCTTTGAGACAGGGTCTCCTGTAGCCCCTGCTGGCCTGAAACTTGCCCAGATTGGCCTTGATCACACAGAACTCAACCTGCCCCAGCCTCCCCAGTGCTGGGATTAAAGGTGCGCCACCACACCCAACTTAAAACTTTTAATTCTTTTTTTTTTCTTTTTGCCTTTTTGAGACAGGGTCACCCTTTAGTCCCACCTGGCTTGGAGCTCACTATGTAGACCAGGATGGCCTTGAACTCACAGAGATCCAGCTGCCTCTGCCTCTTGAGTGCTGGGACTAAAGGTGTGCAGCCACCATGCCCAGCCTAGAACTTTCAATTCTTAAATGTAAACTTTATTACAGAATAATTTCTTTTTCTTTCTCACTCTCTTCCCTCCCTCCCTGCCCTTCTCTCCTCCCTTCCTCCCTCCCTCCCTCCATCTCTCCCTCAATCTTTCCTCCTCTTCTTTCCTTTTTAAAGTCAGGGTCTCACTATACAGCCCAAGCTAACCTGGAACTAGGTATGTAGACCAGGCTGGCCTCAACTGCATAGAAATCCTTCTGCCTGCCTCTGTTTCCCCAGGGCTGAGATGAAGGTGTGTGCCACCAAACTCAGCAAGGAAAAGGATTTCTAGTTAGCAACAGAGGGGAAAAAAAAGGAAAAAGTAAGAGTGTGCAACCTACAGACAGGCAGTTGGCACTAATCTTCTAGGGTCCCATTTAGTACTAATCTCATACCATGTTATAAAAATGCTTAGGATTCCTTAGGACATTCAACAGAATATTAACTGCTTCTTGAAACAGAATTACCTAGAAATGGTATTTGGTATGTCAATGCTGACATGGAAAGAAAAGACACTGTGGACTTACAGAAACATTAGGAAAAAAGTGGCAACTGAGTGTGCCGGTATAACCTTTAGTCCCAGCACTCAGGAGGCAGAGGCAGGTGGATCTCTGTGAGATGGAGGCTAGGGCTCCAGGGAGACCCTGTCTCAAAAAACAACCAAAAATCCCCCAAAGCACAAACACAAAAAAGAAACAACAAATACAATAATAATAGTTAAAAAGCAAATGATCACCAAGGTTAAATATGAACACCTTTAATCCAAGCACTTAGCGGAGGCAGGCGGATCTCTGTGAGTTCAAGGCCAGCCTGGTCTACACAGTGAGTTCAGGACACCCGGGGTTACAGGGAGACACTGGCTCAGAAAAAAAAGGAAACCAAAGGCTGACAACTCAGTGATCATTCTGAATACTGTGGGAAACTTGAAGTGATACAGACTGGCCTGCCAGTAGCAAGAAGAGGCTTTTGTGATCTTTGATGACAGTAACTATGGATAAGATTCAGAAATAAAACACTGCGTGGTCACTACTGTAAGTGCTGTTCCCATCAAAGAGGTTGAAGGAGAAGGTTCCTTTCTGTATTTGGTTCCAGACTCTCAATGTACAACTCATGGTTATAATTACCACGTGACTTCCTGTCTCAAGCCTGTGCCCATGACTCACGAACTCTGACCAGCTGGCTCTACTCTGCACACACGCAAAGGACTCTAAGAACATTGTGACTTGTTGACAATGCAGATTTTAAATTTTTCAATAATTTAAGTTCCTAAGGTGGACTTCTTTTTTTAATTAGCCAGTAAAGAGATTTAGCTTTGATTTAGATTTAACCTGAATTAGCTATGATACTTTTGCACCTATTACTTGAATTTAGCTGTGTATCACTTAACTTTTGGATTAAAAATTTTAATGTGTGTGTGTGTTTTGCCTGCATGTATGTAAGGGCACTCCATGTAATGTTCATGGAGGTCAGAAGAAGGCATTGGAGCCTAGGGAACTGGAGTTAAAGACCATTGTTAGAGAACCCAATTCAGGTCCTCTGTAAGACCAGCCAGTGCTCATAACCACTGAGCCATCTCTTTGGCCCCAATTTATGGATTAATTTTTTCTCTTAATTTTTATTGATCTTTTGTGAATGTCAAAATTTTTTTTGGTTTTGTCTTTTTGAGACAGGATATCCCTTTAGTCCCAGCTGTCCTGTAGCTCTCTATGTAGACCAGGTTGGCCTTGAACTCTCAGAGATCTGCCTGTCTTGGCCTCCCAAGTGCTAGGATTAAAGTTGTGCACCACCACACATTTCTTAATCAAATTTAGACTCCTCCCATCCATGTCTCCCCACTCCCTGCCAGAACCCATGCATTCTGCCACATATATTAAGCCCTGTATTTTATATTATGGATTAATTATTTAAAAAATAAATTTTCAGCCAGGTTGCTGACTTATGCCTATACTCTCAACACTGGGGAACTGAGCCAGGAGGATTGTTTCAGATTCTAGGCCAGCCTGGGCTATAGAGTGAGTTCTGGGCCAGTTGAGGCTACAGGGAGACCCTCTCTCAAAAAGACAAAAACAAACAAACAACCTGTCAAGCATGTGTCTTCCAAAAATACCTTCATACCAATTGAACAATGATCATACCTACTGCTCATATCAGCTAGGAATACTGAGCTGTTAATCAACAGTGGTCAGTGTGTTTCCTTCACATTGAGGCTAACAACCCATTCTCTAGTTTATTCTTTCTTTTAAAAAAAATTGTTTTTTATGTGTATGAGTGTTTGCATGTATGTGTGTGTACCATGTGCATGCGATGCCCATAAAGGTCAGAAGAGGGCAGCAGATACCCTGGAACTGAAGTTACAGATGGTTGTGTGGGTGCTGGGAACCCGGGAAACCCAGGTCCTCTACAAGAGCAGCCAGTGCTCTAACCACTGAGCAATTTCTCCAGCCCCAAGGTTTTATTCTTAGCTAGTTTATCAAAACTGATCAAATAAGTTAGGTCCCATAATTAACTTCTTTTTTTTCACTCATAATACAAAACCTCTTTCATGTCTAATGTTTATTTTTTTCCTATTACTTCTTAATTTTTTTCATTTTTTAACAATAGGTAATAATTTATGAGTACAAGCATCCTTCATGTAAAACCAATTTTCAAGCAGTTGTGCCCAAACCCACACAGCCCAAGGGTCCCATAATTAGCTTCTTAAGTATGTCTAATTGGACAGCTAACAAGCTCAGCCTCAGTATAACTTTAATTATCCATGATAATTGTATCCCCATTCTTTATATTTGGCTGTAGACCTTATTTAATTTGTGAAGTAATTATAAAAAAGATTTCCATGTTCAAATTTATGAAAAGTTTTCATTAGCAGTAATCATGTCTCAGATTAACCTCTCAGGCTGTGATGTTGCCACTGGGAAAAGCGTCAAATGTGGAATGAAAGTAACAAGGCTCTTTAGATCTGTGGCCTTTAGAAATGTTCTTTCCAGTTAAAGTACTTCAGTAAATACATCTGCTGATCAAACGGGCTGGAACCTCTATTGTTGCTAGAGTTGTGTGGAGGAGATGCATTTGAGGCTCCTTCTCAGAGGAAAACCGCTTTCCTTAAATTCTCTACTGACAGTTTTGTTGGGTTTTGTCAGGTTTTATTAGCTGGAAATCCTAAGAAATTGAACAACCTTAACCAGGAAAAGATTAGACTTTTTAACTCCTTTCCATACTATCTCAATCAATACTCCTCCTCTACTAAGAATGAACAGAACCTGAATCTGTGCTGCAATGGATAGTGCATTGGACTTCTAGACAAGAATGAACAGAATAACTTTTAAAAATTTCAGAAAGACAGCTAACTGTAGACAGAAATTAGATGGTTACCTAGAGTCACGGCTCCCACGACAAATCCTTGGGCAACAATGCGCATGTGGATAAGATGAAGGGATATTTTCTGATCTCTTCTGTACTTTAACTTATAGAGACCATAGGACAGCACAGCCACAAAGCCCACCATACCTGTGAATTTAAAACATAAGTTAGATAAACATCAGGCAAGAATTCCCATTAGGGAGAAGTGTATAGGGAGAGTACCTGAAAGATAGGCTGACAAGACACAGGCTGAGTGTCCCTTGTCTGACATGCTTGGGATGAGATGTAGGGACTCCCAGGATTTTCAGACTTCAGAGCACCAGCACCACGAGCTGTTGTGGACAGGACCCGGGTCTCAGCACCAGGCTTGTGTGTTTCACCTTCGCCCTATTCACATGGACTAGGTAATTTTATGCAACATTTCTAGAACATTTAAAATGATTAGGCTTGTGTGTTTCACATTTGCCTTATTCGCATCAACTAGGTAATTTTATGCAACATTTTTAGAACATTTAAAAAGATTTTTTTTGTTTGATTTGGTTTGGCTATTTTTAAATTTTTTTTATTTATTACTTTTTATTTTAAATGTGAGTGTATTGCCTTCATGTGTGTAAGTGCATCCATGCGGTACAATGCCCTCGGAGGTCAGAAGTTGATGTCAGATCCCCTGGAACTGGAGTTAAGGATGGTTGTCACCTGCCATGTGGGTGCTCTTAACTATGGAGCCATCTCTCCATCCCTGGTTTAGGCCTTGAACATGAGACCCCAGTTCAAAAACTAACTAAGAGATGCATGCATAAGAATTATAGTCATGGGCTGGAGAGATGGCCTGGCGGTTAAGAGCGCTGACCGCTCTTGCAGAGGACCCGGGTTCGATCCCCAGCACCCACATGGCGGCTGAGAACCGTCTGAGGCTCCAGTTCCAGGAGAACTCCAGTTCCAGGGGAATCCGAGACCCTCTTCTGACCTCCGCGGCGTTGCACGACACGGGTGCACAGACTTGCATGCAGACAGTACATTCATACACATACAAAAATAAATAAAATTAATTAAAAAAATTAAAAAAAAGAATTACAGTCACAAAGCTGGAGAGATGGCTCAGAAGTTAAGAGCACTGGACCCGGGTTCAATTCCTAGCACCCAGATAGCAGCTATGGATCATCCTTAACTCCAGTTCAAGGAGAATCCATTGCCCTCGTGTGACCTCTGAGGCAGTGCACGACACAGGTGTACTCACATACATGCAGGCAATGCACTCATACACGTAAAATAAAAATAATAAATAAAATATTTTTTGGTCTTTTTTGAGACAGTGTCTCTCTGTAGCACCAGCTGGCCTGAACTCACAGAGATCTGCTTGCCTCTGCCTCCTGAGTGCTGAGATTAAAGGGGTGGGCTACCAGGCCTGGCTAAATAAAATATTTTTTAGGGGCTGGAGAGATAGCCTAGTGGTTAAGAGCACTGACGCTCTTGCAGAGGACCCGGGTTCGATCCCCAGCACCCACATGGCGGCTAAGAACCGTCTGTAACTCCAATTCCAGGAGAACTCCAGTTCCAGGGGAACCCGAGACCCTCTTCTTACCTCCGCGGCATTGCACGACACGGGTGCACAGACCTGCATGTAGACAGTACATTCATACACATATAAAAATAAATAAATAAATAAAATTTAAATAAAATATTTTTTAAAACAACTACAGATCACTATCATTCTAGTGAGATGCGGTCTCTCTGGCACCCAGTTTAGGTGTGTTTTGTAAGATGGGTGAGGTTTTCAATTGCTAACATAGAGGACATGAAGTTGGGGGTTGTTAAGGTGAGGGTAGAGATGGGGGAGTGGTCTGAATATGATCAAAATATGTTGTATGAAATTACTGAATCAAGAGAACAAAGAAAGTAAAATCAAAGAAAGTACTTAATATTTGGGAGTTCAGTATTTGCAGTTTGGACTTTTACTAGAAAACCCCGAACCTGAGAGTATAGTAACTTGTCTAGTCACTTTCCTCAGGCATGAGTTTGAATTGTGTGTGCTCTCTGAGACACATCTCTCAACCCAACAGCCCAGCCTACAGGGCTTTTGACTTTAGCTTTACTTCTCTCTTGGCATCCAATAGGAGTAATCTAGTAAAAAGATAAAGACCTCATTCTTCTTGTAAAAAGTAACACAAAGGCCAGGCATGGTGGTGCAGGCCTATAATTCCAACATTTGGGAGGCACAGGCAGGAGGATTGCTGCAAGTCCCAGACTATCTAGGGCTGCATAATAAAAGCCTGTCTAAAAATAAAGTAACATAATCAAAATTTAATATGAATGGGGAGTCTCCAAATAGATGATCAAGAAGCATGTGACTCTCGGAAGATTTCTAGAAAAGTTAAGACCATACATATAGCTTCTGTATTTCCTATAGGTATCAAAGGGCATCTGTCCTACATGACAGTCCTATGTAATTGGCTTTGAGAACTCAGCAACTCAACAGGAAAGACTCCAGGAATAGATTTAAAACACTAGGAGAATTTAATCTACAACAAACTAAATATAGCTACATAACAGATAAAGGAATAATTATTTAATGTCACCAGTACAATGTATTGGTCTGGAGAAAAACTACCTTGATTTTTAGCATGTTACACTAGATCTTGAAAAAAATTTAGATGAGAAACAAAAAAATATGAACAATAACCAAAAAATACCAGAATAGAATATAACATCTATGAGATAAAGCAAGCAATGGAAACTGACAAGAACAAAATGTTGTATGTTGACATAAGAACAAAGGAAACTTGCATCGTAAAAGTGGGGACCCTATTTGGGGGTTCTCTAGTTTACTGATTGATTTAATGACACAGGTCATTAAAGTATGATATAAGTCATTGATCCATGTATGTTTCTCTCCACCAACAACCCAGTGTCTTGATTACTGTAACCATATAGTAAGTCTTCTCCTAGGCAGGATGCTTCCTTCCAGTCATATTAATTTTTTTTGTAGACCAGTCTGGCCTTGAACTCATGGAGATCCACCTGCCTCTGCCTCCCAAGTGTTGGGATTAAAGGTGTGTGCCACCACACCCAGATCCAGTCGTCTTTAAAAACAAAGCAAAGCCACCAAGCATGGTGGCACACACCTTTAATCCCAGCACTCTGAGGGAGAGGCAGACCAGCCTGGTCTACATAGTGAGTTCCAGGCTAGCTGTAGCTACAGGGAAAACCCTGTCTCAAAAAGACAAAAACAAAACAAACAAACAAACAAAAAAACAGCAAAGGGTCGGTATGAGGGAGCATGCAAAAACCTTTAATCCTAGCACTCCAGAGTCTAAGGTGGACATATCTCTGAGTTACAGGCCAGCTAGGGCTATAGGGAGACCCTGTCCTAAACAAAACAAAACAGTTGCAAATTACAAGAAGCAAGCAAGCAAACAAAACCAACAATAACATGGTGGCACACACCTGTAATAGCAGCTGGAAGATGAGTCTCAAGGAGTTGGAAACCACCCTGAGTGATATAGTAAGACCTCATCTCAAAATACCAAGGGCTCAGTGGTACAGCACTTGCCTTGTACAAGGCCCCTAGATTGATCTAATCATAAACACACACACACACACACACACACACACACACGAGAGAGAGAGAGAGAGAGAGAGAGAGAGAGAGAGAGAGAGAGAGAGAGAGAGAAAGAGAGAGCACAAAACAGAAACTTCAAATACACTAAAGCATATATAGACTGTACCAATAATTATAAGACAATTCTGAATGTATCATATATTTTTATGTTTTTATTTATTTTATAGTGTTGGAGATTGAAACCCAGGGCCTTAAGCAAGTACTCTGTGATTGAGCCCCATCCCAGTAAATCATACTTACAATGATAAGTAGTTTGAGATAATCAACAAAAATATTTTATAAATTATCTGTTCAAGACAGTCCACCACAGAGTGATATCCTGTAAGTACTGTGTTTTGGCCTTGTTATTTCCATGGCAGGACAGTAGAAAGCACTCATGGGAAAGCACAACACACAGACACATGGTAAAATGTGAATCCAAACACAGAATATAATTTTCTTCAAATGAACAGATCATTATATAGGCAGTGTGACCCCACCTCCCAGTGTCCAATCCCAGACCTTTGCATCACCATATCCCAATTCGTGGGCATAGCCAAGGAGGTCCCATGACCCTCACTTGTGCCTCTGGAATGCCAGCTCATGTACAGATTAGATTAGAATCAGATTAGAATCAGATTAGAATTAGATTAGTTTAACCTACATCTCCCCCTTTTTTTGTATTAGCTTCCACAAGTTAAAATAGTATTAGAGAAATAGTGGTCAACTATCTTTGTCTGGCCCAAATGGCCATGACTGCCCTGTAAAAATACCAAGACAAAGTTATGCCCAAATAAAAACAATATAGAAAGAACCAACCAGTAAATACAAGTAACAGTCACACACATGCAATTAGCAAATACCTGTGTCCAATTTTACACAGATAGGGAATTTGGCTGTACCCCAAAGCTGCAAGTCCAGCTGGAAAAGCCTGAACGTGTAATTATGCACCCCAAATGAAAGTCCATTCTGTATTTGCCACCGGCAGGCATTTTAATTTTTACCAAACCTTTAAATACCATATAATATACAGACAAAGCTTACTTGGGCAAAAACTGAACATCTGTTAAAAAGACTGTGACTAAACATACATTCTCTTTTTAAACTATTTGATTGAACTATGACCTTAGAGAAATAAGTTAATTTCTATAATTTTATTATTTACATATTACAACAAACACCTAAACACATTATTTTAAAGAATAAATTTTACAAAGCAGGTTTTAAATGACCAATTTTCTTTAAAACATTTGGAGATGCTTTATCTAGACTTAGCATTAAACTATTTGCTCTAAAGACATTTTATCTAACGGTTAAATGCTCTACAGATAAAATGCTTTTGAGTATATCCTAGAATTGTATTTGGAATAGAAGTAATTACTTTTTTTTATTTATTTTTTATTTTTTTATTTTTTGTCTTTTTGAGACTGGTCTCCCTGTAGTCCCCGCTGTCTTGGAACTCACTCTGTAGACCAGGCTGGCCTTGAACTCACAAAGATCCGCCTGCCTCTGCCTCCCAAGTGCTAGGATTAAAGGCATGTGCCACCACACTGCGAAGTAATTACTTTTAAAAATAACTTGCTGAAGCTGGGCATGGTGGCACATGCCTTTAATCCTAGCACTTGGGAGGCAGAGGCAGGCGGATCTTTGTGAGTTCAAGGCCAGCCTGGTCTGCAGAGTGAGTTCCAGGACAGCTGGGGCTACAGGGAGACCCTGGCTTGAAAAGACCCAAAATAATAATAATAATAATAATAATAATAATAATAACTTTCAGGGCATGGTGGTGCATGCCTTTAATCCCTGCACTTGGAAGGCAGAGGCAGGTGGATCTCTGTGAGTTCAAGTCCAGCCTGGTCTACAGAGCGAGCTCCTGGCCTTCTGGGACTAAAGGGAGACCCTGTCTCAAAAATACAATCAATCAATCAATCAAAAAAAATAAATAAAAAACTCTTATATCCTTAAACACTAAATCTCTACTGTACCTGACAGTTTCTGTTCAGGTGAGAACCTGTTTGAGGTCACCCACATTTGGTCTCACGTGTTGAAGGAGCATAACCAGCAGGTTATCCTTAATAAAGACAAATAAATTACAGACAAACAACCATAACTGTTGTTGAAATCGATTTATCTGTTAGCTCCTAATACAGACCCAAGTCTGGGTCAGAAGGGGCAATTCCAACCCAGAGTCAGCCTTTAATGAATTTAAACAGAAATATATATATATTTAAAATATCAATACCAAAATATATAAAACAAATAGTTGTGGGTTTTTTTTCCACTTTATACACTTTGTTTTGTAAAAGACATGACAAGCAGTTCAGAGTAACATTAGTACAGGGCTTCTCAGCCCACTGGGAAGACACTTCTATTTACAAATGGGCCAGGGAAACCAAAAGAAAAAGACTCCAATCACAACCCTGACACTGTGAATAATCTACTTCCAACTCCTCACATCTCTTGGGAGGCTCACAACAACTGTACTGTTACCACCCTCCCCTTATTGTCCATCCATCAAAAGACAAAACATTTCATCAGATAGTCTGTAATACATTTCCCCACTTTGATAGAATATGCCTACGTGATAGCATCAATAATGTATTCTGTTCTAAGCTCAAGCTAGAGGAGTCCATCACCCATTGTTGTGGTTTGAATGTGTGTCCCCCATAGGCTCTAGGTATTCAGACGTTTGTCTCCAGTTGGTGGCGCTGTTTTTGGAGGTCTTGGGTTGTGTGGCCATGCTGCAGGAAGTGTGTCACTGGGGGCAGGCTTAGTGAGCTTAAGAAGCCTCGTGGTCTGTTGTTGCTTTCTCTCTGTTTCCTGTGCTCTTTGCGAGATGTGACCCTCGGTTTGCTGGTCCAGATCCAGCCGCCACGCCTCCTGCCACAATGGACTAATTCTCTGGAACCGCCAATCATAAGCTCAAATAAACTCTTCCTTTTATAAGTTCCTTGGTCTGGTGTTTTATCACAGCAACAGAAAAGTGACTAATACACCCATGTTATTTCTCCTCACCCATCAATGTCCTGGGTGAAGCAGGCAGTGGAGTGCACCCAGACACACACACACACACATACACACACTAGAATTTGCTTAATAAGATTTTATCTCAGCTAGATTTTCTTGATATTTCAATGCAGTTCCATTAAGGACCAATCCTTCAATATAAAATGCCCAAACAAATTACTAATTATGACATAAATGTCACATGGAACATCCAATCAACAAATAGTTTTTATAAGTAGAATCTATCCCTATTTACAGTTGACTCTTAAATAGATAGAAATCTTAGGGCTGGAGAGATGGCTCAGCAGTTAAGAACATGGAATGCTCTTGCAGAGGACCAGGGCTCAATTCCCAGCACCCACATGGCGGCTGATAACCTTCTTTAACTCCAGTTCCAGGGAAATCTGACTCCCTCTTCTGACTTCCTCGGCACTGCACGACATGGGTGCACCAATCTGCATGCAGACAGTACACTCATACACTTAAAAAAAAATAAATAAGTAAATAAATAAATAAATAAATAAAACTTTA
>VZQC01012504.1:2994565-3063318 GCA_009823505.1 Rhizomys pruinosus
TGGTTAATTGTAAAACATTTAAAATAGTGCCTGGCAAATAACAAGTGCTATGTAATTTTTGTTAATTAGTTCATTTTCCTGTTTCCCAGAATTTGATTATGGACTAATGGTGACTGAATTTGGATTTCCACCCTTGATGTTCATTCAGTTTATTGGCTGTAACCTCTATGTGCCAGAACTGGTACCTGAGGTTGTACTATTGCTCAGTGTTAGCTGGAAAGTGCTGAAATCCTTTTGGGTAGTTGATGCATGTGGATCTCTGTAACTTCTACTCTGCTTATTTATGGAATGACAGAACCCTTCCTTTTCTGTAAATGATGAATGACTTTGATGTATTGGCTCATTGTTTATATATATATATATGCTGTTGGTATTATGAATAAATTATTAAAAATTGGTTACATATATATTTATTTATTTATTTTTGGTCTTTTCGAGACAGGGTCTCCCTGTAGACCCAGCTGTCCTGGAACTCACATTATAGACCAGGCTTGCCTTGAACTCACAAAGATCCACCTGCCTCTGCCTCCCAGATGCTAGGATTAAAGGTATGTACCACCAAGCCTGGTACCAAGTAAATTTTAAAAATAATGTAAACATGACTTAACACAGTCATCGGCCAGTGTGCACACAACAGGCAGACTGGTGGCACCAAATCACATTAATTTTTTTATTAATTTTATTTATTTCTGTATGTGATGAATGTACTGTCTGCATGCAAGTTTGTGCACCCATGCCGTGCAAAGCCACAGAGGTCAGAAGAGGGTGTCAGATTCCCCTGGAACTGGAGTTCTCCTGGAATTGGAGTTTCAGACAGCTCTTGGCCGCCATGTGGGTGCTGGGGATCGAACCCGGGTCCTCTGCAAGAGTGTCGGCACTCCTAACCGCTAGGCCATCTCTCCAGTCCCCAATTAGGGTTAGTTTTTGAGTAAAGCCTTCAATATGAAACTTTTTTTAAAAATTTTATTATTTTATTTTTTTTATTTATTTTTGTATGTGTATGACTGTACTGTCTGCATGTAGGTTTGTGCACCAGTGTTGTGCAATGCCATGGAGGTCAGAAGAGGGTGACAGATTCCCCTGGAACTGGAGTTAAAGACAGTTCTCAGCTGCCGTGTGGGTGCTAGGGACTAAACCCAGGTCCTCCGCAAGAGTAGTTGGCACTCTTAACCAGTAGGCTGTCTCTCCAGCCCCCAATGTGAAAAATATTTAAAAGACCAAAATGAATTTTAATGCCTAGGAATTTTTTTTTTTTTGGTCTTCTAGGGACAGGGTCTCCCTGTAGCCCCAGCTGTCCTGGAACTCGCTCTGTGGACCAGGCTGAGCTTGAACTCACAAAGATCCACCTGCCTCTGCCTCCCAAGTGCTAGGATTAAAGGCGTGCACCACCATGCCTAGCATCCCTAGGAATTTTAAATTAATCAATCAATCAATTGTGCACATGCTTTTACTTAAAAGATGTTTAGCATTCCTGGCTTTCTAAGTAAAAATATCATACCTTAATCAGGAATGCCAAGATGGAATTTAAACCAATAGATTTTGTTCAGAAAATATAAGAGAAAGCTTTTAAATCACCATAGCATAAAATCATCTCCAGACAAAAACAGCATTTAAAGACAACACAACCATGTGACATTTTTTCGCATAAAATCATCTCCAGACAAAAACAGCATTTAAAGACAACACAACCATGTGACATTTTTTCATGGCTAATTCTTCAACATCAGCTGGGAGATCAGATAGTTTCTCACCAAAACATCCAGCCATTTCAGAGCCATGTGCTCAAGACCAGCCAGTTAGATCACTATCCAACTGCAGGTCCTATACCCTCCAGTTATCAGCAAAAGGAAGGGGACACAAAATAACGAACCTTGGATGAGGTTAGACAAAGAGCTTCTAGCTCCTTTCAGGTCTTCCCACAAGCTGTGGGACTGCTGGTCACAGGGCTTGATTTCCCAACTGGTGGCTGTTTGCCTATCTCCAGTCTAATCTGCTAGCCAAATCAACTATACCACAAGCCAAGACACTGCTGGTCCCAGGGCTTAATTTTCAACTGGTGGCTGTTTGTCTATTTCCAATTTAATCTGCTAGCCAAATCTCAAGTACCACTGACTTACAATTATGCTGGCAAGAGAAACACACAATGATGAGAAAACATCAGTTTAGATAAAGAATTTACAGACAGTTCCCTAAGAAGCCCACAAAAGCCAAGAGAACCCACAAAATCAGCACAATCTAGAAACAGGTGGAAACGATAAAAGTTTTTAGAATGAAGACCAAGACAGATTGGAAATGTAAGAACATGTGAGAAAAGTTTTTCATGCTAACTTCTTAACTTTTAGTTCAAGAGACATAGGGTCTCTCCCAAAGGACATTGTAGCCGAGTGTTGAAAGGCCCTGAATCTGCATTACAGAAGTGGGGGCTCTAGCCTCTCTGTGTTACCTAGTAACTGAATTTGCATTAAAACATCTGGGTTCCAATGCCTTTCTGAGGAACACCTGAACATTCCTAGGGGGAACTGGCATAAGAAAAGCTAAGCTCCAGCTGGCTGTGGCCCAAACGAGAAAAACTAGTTCTAGCACCAGGTATGGTGGCACATGCCTTTAATCCTAGCACTTGGGAGGCAGAGGCAGGAGGATCTTTGTGAGTTCAAGGCCAGCCTGGTCTACAGAGTGAGTTCCGACCAAAAAAAAAACTTTCTTTCTTTGGTGGGCACAACTCGACTCGAGTCAGAGCAAGGCTGCAGCCATTTGAATCACAAGAATTCATCTGCCTCTGCTCGTGCTAGGAAGGAAGCATGTGGAAACATACCCTGGTGCTTAGTCTAGGTTATTATTCTGAGTTTGTGGCATCGCCTGGCTGAGAAGCTGTAGGTTTTGTATTCGCCCAGTTCCACTAGGTAGTAGTATCTATGAAGTTGTTCATTCAGAAAAGGCATTGGAACACAGATATTTCGTAACGATTCAGTTACTGGATAACACAGAGGGCTAAGAGCCCACATCTGTAATGCAGATTCAGGGCTTTCACGTACTCATCTTCACATGAATTGATGGACAGCTGCGCAATGCTGCTTGAACTAAGTTAGAAGTTAGCATAAAAACTTTTCTCAATCGCTTATTAAAATTTCCAAATCTGATCTTGGTCTTCATCTAGAAAACTTTTATCGTTGTCCACCTGTTTCTAGAATTGGTGCTGGAATTTCTGTGGGTTCTCTTGGTTTTGATGGGCTTTCTATAGGGAATTGTCTTGTATATTCTTTTTATTCTAAACTGATGTTCTTCTCAATCATTAAGTGTGGTTAATTCTTAGCCAGCATATATTGATAATCAGTGTGTACTTTGAGATTTGGCTGCAGATTAAATTGGATAGACAAACGCCACAGTTTGATAATTAAGCCCTGGGACCAGCGAGTCGATCTTGGGTTGTGTGTATAGTTGATTTGAAGCTAGCAGATTAGATCTGGAGATACGAGGAACAGCCACCAGTTGGGAAATCAAGCCCTGTGACCAGCAGTCCCACAGCTTGTGGGAAGACCTGAAAGGAGCTAGAAGCTCTTTGTCTAACATTCATCAAGGTTCGTTATTCTTGTGTCCTTCTTTTGCTGTAACTTAGGGCTCATAGGACCTGCATTTGGATAGTGATCTACACTGGGCTGGTCTCTGAGCATCATGGCTATGAAATGGCTGGATCTTTTGGTAGAAACTATCTGTATCTCCCAGCAGATGTTGAAGAATTACGCCAATTGACAAAAGTGTACATGGTTGTGTTGATACTTTAATGCTGTTTTTAGTACTGGAGCATGATTTTATGACCAAAAAATGTACATGGTTTGGTTTGTTTTAAATGCTGTTTTTGTCTGGAGATGATTTTAGCTAATGGTGAATTTAAAGCTTTCTTATATTTTCTGAACAAATCTTATTGGTAAATTCCATCGTTGGCATTCTGATTAAGGTATGATATTTTTACTTAGAAAGCCAGGAATGCTAAACATCTTTTAAGTAAGATGTGCAATTGATTGCTGATTAATTTAAAATTCTAGGGATGCTGGCATGGATGAGTGGCACGCCTATTAATCCTAGACTTGGAGGGAGCAGAGGCAGGTGGATCTTTGTGAGTTCAGCATACGCTGGTCCACAGACGCGCGTTCCAGGACAGCTTGGGCTACAGGGAGACCTGTCCTAGAAGACAAAAAAAAAAAATTCCTAGGTCATTAAAATTATTTTGGTCCTTTTAAATGTTTTCACATTGGTGGGTGTTAGGAGAGGGCACGCCATAATGGTTAAGAGTGCCAAACTACCTTGCGGAGGACCTGGGTTTCGTCCTCTTAGCACCCACCAAGGGAGCTGCAAAGAAATGTCTTTAACTCCAGTGTCCGGGGAATATGTCATCCACCCTCTCTCATGACCCTCACAATGGCCATTGCACAACACTAGGTTGCCACAAACCTCATGAGACAGTACAGTCATTACACATCACAAAAATAATAAAAAAAAAAATACGAAATAAAATAGATAAATTTTTAAAATGAAGTTCATATACGAAGGCTTTACCTCAAAAAATCTGACCCTAATGGGGCTGGAGAGATGTGCCTAGTGGTTAGAGCATGTGCCACTGCTTGCAGAGACCGTCGGTTCGCTTTTCCAGCACCCACATGGCGGCAACTGTCTAACCCAATCCGCTGTAGTCCAGTTTCCAGGGGATCTACATGCCCTTTCTGATGGCCTCTGTGGGTTTGCACCAGCATGGGTAGCAACCACTTGTAGCCTATGCAGCAGTCATTTCACTCACATACAGAATAAATAAATCTAAAATAAAAAATTAATGGATTTGGTGCCACCAGTCTGCCTGTTGTGTGCACACTGGCCGATGACTGTGTTAAGTCCATGTTTACATTATTTTTAAAATTACTTGGTACCAAAAACAATGCATCAAACCGCTTCGAGCGGTTGCACCACTCCTTTTTCACATCTTTCAAATTGCATGGGGTCCCTTACGGCGTAAGGAAACTTGTAGAGTCAGTAATATTTGCCACTGTAACACAGCTGGATACTGATATCAATTAGTGCGTTTAAGGGAATGGGACCTCTCGCTTGCTGAAATACAAAACCTGTATCATTCCGAATAAGACAGCACAAAGCTACTGTATTCAATCTTATAACACACACTCATCGTCACACTCTCTCTCTTAGTAGTTAGGACCACTATTACATAATTATCCCTCGCAATTCAATAATTTGTTAGGTTTCAACTCTGGGAACACTTTAATCAATTCTGGTCAATGTGAACATGGTGGCCAGGCTAAGGGTCTTTCTTTTCTACTTTAACTAGTTTTTTATAAATTAATTTATTTGTATGTTCGTATCTGTTCTGGGACTCGTCGCTTGCAAGGAATTATAAGTCAGAGAAGAAACATCAGATTTAAGACGTGATCCTTAACTTTGACCGCGATCAGGACATCTTGCTCTCCAGGTAGAGGCGGAGTGATCAGTGTATCAGCCCTGAGACGGCTGGGGTTCTGGGAGGATTGGGTTCAATCCTATGGGCAAATGAGGGAAGTTCCAGCTAGATACGCCTCATTCAGCTGGTCCCGCCGTATGATGGGAGTGTCCTTGCTCGGTAGCAGGTTTTTCCTGTTTCAAGCTGATACATACTTGCCCGAGTTCGTTTTGGTGTTGATATTCCCGAAAGCCCGGGAGAATAGTCAGCCATGGCCTACGCCCGGACAAAACGAGCAATATTCTGCAAAAATGCGATCCCGCTTTCAGACGCACAGACGAGTTTGCCCACCTCCGCTAGTTTGGAGACCCAGGGGCAATAAAGTCAACTGGTTGAACTTCATGTAAAAAAAAGAGATGAAGAGCCAATTGGTCATGATCCATCTAAAGATCAGTTGTCGCCTGTATTTCTCATCCTAGCGCGTAATGAGCCAGAGAGCGCGTTGGAGGTCTAGGTATTATAAGATAGGTGAAGAAACAAGACTCTCATTGCTTATAGAGATCACCTCAATGGCTTATCTTTCTAGTGAGCTACATTAGGAATGAAATGACAGTCCAGAATGTTCCCAATACTGATTAAAACAATGTTCCTATAGTATATCTTTGCCACAGGATAGAGTGCGGTGTGCGTGTTCATGTTTGACTTAACATCAGTTCTTCCATAGTGGTCCATGCTTGAGACGTTACATCGTATATATTCTTATTATTTTTTTACTGTAGTAATGATTGCTAGTGAAATTTGCCATGAGACACAGTAATTAGTTGGTTGGGCATTACCACTGTGTGCCTGAAAGTCATTGAGCGCACCGTGACGGGGGTTCCGTTATGCTGACTTGTGATTGCGCCGTCTCTTACGATGCTACGTGGGTCCTGGCACATTGGCACCGGTCCTACCATATAACCCCGCGGTCCTGAATTCTCCAACTGCTGGTTTCCCCCTAATATGACTTCTAATCAAACTTTTGTATGACCGTCCCTGTCATGTGTTCTTCCTTCTAGTAATTATAGTAATGAATTTAGGGGCCGGGTGGATACTGGTGCTTACATTTTCTGTAAATCTGTTTGATCCTCCACTATGTTGGCAAGCCATGCTTTCTAATTGCCCGTGAGATATGGTCTTTTGGCCCTGCCCATAGCAATCGTGGACCAACCACCCTCACTGTGAGACCATTACTTCTAACATTAAGCCTCAATTTTGATGGTGCTTGTACTGCTCGGGTCGGGTCTTTGTAGAGGGTGGCAGATATGCATGTTCGGCCTATGTTAAAAGAAGGGTTTGAGGAGTGCAAAAAAATAAAGTGGTCATAAGGAACTTAGTCTCCAGGAATGCAGTTCCTTTGATAGAGTCTTCGCATCAGCATGAATTCATGAGTACCTTTCACAGTAACGCCGGCCTTTAACGTGAGTTTTTTCCTTCCCGGTTTGACAGTTGGGCCTTGTTAAGCCGGAGAGCATTGAACCGTTTGTGGATGGGGCGTGAGGGCTGGCTCTGGCCGATAAAGGCAGGTGAGCCTTCCATTCATCGCCCCCTCGGCGCTCTGCCCACACCCCCGCGGTGTCCGCACCAGCCAGAGATATTTCATAGTCTTCTAATCTATCTGCTGGTGTGTCGTTTGACACCGAGTGCACCACCCTGATAATAAAACCGACCTTCCGCATCAATCCTTCAGTGAAAGACGGAGGACTGGACAGGACCTCAACCGACCCTTGCCCCTCCCCCCGCAGATTCAGGGCAAGTCTGCTTCGGCTTGGGGTTCTGGGTGGGCTTCTGTTGGCTTGCCCATTTTTTTTTGCATGCTGGGCTTAGAGAGGGTGGCGTTTTAACCCCGGATGACAATATGGAGATGACACATGTTCATTGAGATCACTGGGCTCTGCTGCTGTTTGTCTTGTTGATGGCCATGCGCTTGATACAAGGGTCATGAGGTGTCGTGTCGATGCCAGTACTTGGGTGGGCCATCCCGGTTGAGGCAATGGTGAGAGGTGTACCGTCCTGATCTCCGGCTATAGTGCCCAGAGTCTGTCGCCCTGGTGCACCTTTATTCTTCTTGGTTATATCAATGGCCAACATATTTCGCTCACGAAGTAGTCCTTTAACGCAGAGAGGTACGTGGCTCAGCGCAATGTTCCTTTTATTCAACCTTGGAACGGGAAGAGAGGGCGGGACACCCATACCTGCTTGGTCTACATTTACTGTCCTTATTATCAAGACGGGCACAGTTGAGTATATCATGTCGTCAGTGGGACTATCACCGTAACACGAACGCTATGCTAGTTATATTGAGTATTTTAATCCTACTGTTTATTGGTGCTTTGCCCTACTTTTCCTCATAATCCATTCTTATCTCTAGACGTTCACTGTTTCCTTCCAATTGGATTAGCCGCACGAGACGTTGGTGTTCGGCTTACGAGCGGCCCGAGCTCTATTTGGCACCGCGATGTGGAGTGTGATTTATGCGGAGATCTCAAGATCATGCCCGATTTGCCACCAGTTGTCAGTTGTTGTCTTTACTGTTTGTATTTGTCATTTCCTTAGGCATTACGCTGTGGTCTGCTGATACTGTCCCCCTCCAGTGGTACAGCCGTAGTGAGCGCTGCTTCCAAAATATAATAAAATAGAGACGTGCTCGCTAAACCTGTCTAACGTAGTCCCAAAGTGGCCAGACAGCTTTATAGTGACTGAAAGGCCCTAAAGACATTGATTTCATTTAGATCCTTTATTTTTTTATATATTTTTGCAGAGGAGTTCTTTGCATTAGTACTATCTTTATTATCGAGGCAGGGTTCCTATTTATACGATTAAACAGATACCTGAGGGAGAGTCGCTCTGGTCACGATGATAGCGATACATGATTGGACGCGAAATACCTCAATGCTTTGTTCTCGGCGCAATTGCCAGGCGACTTTACACGGCTGCTTTCCTTGCCTCTAGAACGTTCCTTAGCTACTCTAGCTCTATCACCTCCCTACTTTTGTATCCTTTTGGAATTTCCACCCGCTGAAGTCTCATGTGTCACAACGCGTTGGTTTCTCTCTGTCGGCCTCGAGGGTGACTTGGCCTCACCCACCACCACACAGCACTGCGACCTACTGACTGCTTGCAATAAGGCCAGGCTCCCGAGACTTGAAACACAAAAAATCTTTACAATGCAGCCTTTTATTGCTTGTCACGTTAACTTTCTACTATTCTATTAATCTGGTTGGTATGTGTTGGATGGTTGCTTTATTATTGCTACGATGCAGGCCTGGGGCGGAAAGTACTTGATACAAAGGGTTGGAGTAGCCCATGAAATTTGAGTTCGTTGGGGGTAGGGTTTGCGTAAGCTCTCCAGTCTTCGGGTAGCATCCACACCCCTACTTCTCCTTCCTCTAACCCGATTAGTGCTTCAATTTAATCCACCATATCGGCCCACATTAAGTCCCAACGCCATTCTTCGAAAGCCGCATTTCGTGAAAACCCCTCCCATGTTTCGACTGACCTAAGTAGTATTACAAACATGAAACCTCATAAACCGTTATTTTCGGTGTTTTCCTAGACCTTGATCTCCCGCCTATCGCCATCCTATAACTTACCCCTGCTTTGTAAATCTCGTTCTTCCTCCACAATCTCCTCGTAGTACCATTCGGTTTTTTGGCCTGCAGTACACATCTGTACTCTCCACACAAATTTACGAAATCATTTTTATATTTGGTATCTCCGGTCATTCCTGGATGTATACCGATTATATACCATCTGTGCTATTATACCCACGACGCGGTTTGTATAGCCTTTTGTGATGTTTTAATCTTCCGCGCTGATTCCGGCAATGAGCTACTCCGGTGGTAAGTGGCAGCAAGGTTGGTCGTTGGATGAAGTATTTATGAGACATCTGGATAACCAGGTCCTTTGGGTCCAACCTTCACCCAGAGCAGGTTGGCCTCTGGGCATGAGGCCTTTACTGCCTCTAGAGAGCACGGTGCATACACACTTATGACGGTTCTGCTTTTCGCCCGCACGAGCGAGCATCTAGAGGATTTCTGGGGAACGCGATACATACCTCTATAGTCACCAGATGAGAGCCGTCCACACCAGAGCTACTCATGCTATCAGAGCATGATGTAGACTGATTTCCTAACACATCTGTAACTTAAAATAACATTGCTTCTTTCTTTATATCCCTGTTTTGGAGAGAATCAAATTTTCCTCTGTTTCAATTTATTTGTCGTCTTACTTCCGGTAGAAACTCAGGTTCTTGTAAGAAGAAACCAAAGACTCCTTACACCCAACATGTTGCCTATCAACTGTCTTGTGCTAGGGCCTGCACATTCTTCCTTCCTCTTTGGAGCCAGTCAACCCTTCCAGCCCGCGGGCACGAATGAGTCATAGGGTGGACCCACATTCGCTAACTACCTCTTTGTGATTTCCTTATCATGACCTTTCACGACTCAAACATGCCTTCGCGGGTCTTGATCCTGCGGCCCTGAGCTTACCCCCTGCCCACAGGGGTGGAGGGTCTATTATGGGAGGGAGCAGGATCTAAGGCCGTCCTTGAGACATCTGTTCCCGCAACTTTGAGGCGCTAATGTCCCTTGGCCCCTTCCGAACACCGAGATATGGGCCAATGCATCCCGGGCTCGCTGGAGTGGAGTTCTGCTTCTCTGCCTGTGTCACTCACTTTGCGCCCCCCTTATCCGATTCCGTTTGGCTTCTTTTCTGTGTCGATTTGTTGCTGTCCTAGCTTTCATCGGTGCTTTCTGCCTGTTAGCCCTTCTTAAAGCCCACTCAACCACCAATTAGACCCGCACCAGTGCATCTTCCATGCTCTATCTGAAGAGTGGCACTCATGAATCTTGTAACACCGCTCCTCTATATAAAATCACCAACTAAAGTTCTATCATTCTTCGTAAAGTTACTAACTCCCACCACTATTTCCTCTGACAGTAATACATCCTAGGAGTCGCTGGCCGGGGAAAAAATATACGAGGATCAATGACAGGTGGACGAAGGTCATTGAAAGGCAACACGACCGAGGACCGCTCTCAAAGAAAAAAAAGCACCTTCCACGGGCCAATACAGCGTATGCTCGCCCTCTACGGCCTACCTGGTCTTCTAACTTCACTCCCTACATCACATCTTCTCATGCAATTACGAATGAAGCAAACTTGAAGTAACCTGCGAGTCATTAACTAAAGGAGTCCCTTTATACGGTCCAACAGATTACAACAAAGTCCTTTCTTTTCTTCAAAAGCTTCCTTAGAGATATTTATAGACTAGCTGTGTATAGTTGAATTATGGCTTATTCTTTCGAATATTCTCTATATATCATTATACCATTCTCGACAAATAACTACCCGACGCAAATCCTTTCCACCTTTCTAACTAAAAAAAGAAAAAACTACTAGAATCAACAAAGAAATCATACTACCTGCAATGTCTTGGCTCCGCTCGCTGATGGTGTGGTGTTGTGTCGTGTGCTGTGTTGTATGCTCTTCGATTCCATCTCTCAGGTGGCACCTACGTCGTCGCTTCGCCTGAGGTAGTCGGCGTATTAGGCCTTGGTATAGTCCAAAATAGCGTGACGCGCTCTCAAAACTCCCCTCCGAGCATTGTCCTATCACTATGCTAATTGGACCTTCCCCCTTCCGTTTTGTCAATTAAACACGGTTTGGGTGACCAGCAAACTTATATTTGTGCCAGCGATCTTTTCGTCTTGTCTGTGCCTTAGCATTCTTGGTCAGTGGCCGTAGTTTGCATTATTGTTTCGTCGAAAAGGGTCATCACTACGAGCTTAAAGTGCCTGGTGTCTCGGCATAAACATCTCACACAGTCTGCGCGGCTCGAAGTTGAATCTGGAACAGAAGCTCAGCTCGGTCCAGCCAGATATACATGGACAGATATATCAAGAAACTGGGGAAAAACAAAATATCACCAACTAAAAGAAAAGAGAATCAAGAAAAACCCTCAATAAAAAAAAGAACAAAGATAAAATGACAAAATTACAGCCCCGAAGAGAAGAACGACAGCAAAAAAAGCCACAGCCGAAGCAAAACCGCCACCCAGATTCCTCACACTCCATCATCAGCCTAACACACAGCATACACAATTCCAACCCACAGACCAAGAAGCGCCTTGGACTCCGTTAAGATTCACCCCCTACAAATTCTTAGCCAGCTGCATTGTCCTGACACCTTCCCTCGTCAACCTCCAACAAGAACCGCGGAACTGGGCTGCAGAAACACCCACCCCAAGGGTTGCATCTAAGATCCGAGAGCAAAATGACAGTGAATCCCTCATTCATTACTATTCTCATACCAGAGCTCTCCTACACTTCACAGTGAAAGAACCAGCAGGCAATATACTAGCAACAACACTCAAGATTCTATCTCGGATCCTGAATAAGAACAATAAGGAGACAGACAAGAACCACCTGCAGCAACCAAGGCCGCCACAGTTACACAGTAAGGATAAGGACTGACCAGTGACAAAGTCTGAGGAATCGATAATGGCCATCGTCCGCCCTTACATTCTACATAGACTGAGTTGTCAAGAGCAGCTCGAAATTGCCTAAGCCACAAAGGAACTCCCTACCCCTCAGAAGACGAATATCAAAACTGAAAACCAATACTCCATCGCCTTATCTGGTAATAAAGAAAAATGAACAAAATACAAATACAAAGAAAAATTGAAAATAAAGCGGAGAAAAGCTTACGTCACCGAGTACTAGAATTTCCAGGCACTAAGACAAGAGAAAGGACTTCAATAGAGCAAAGATTAAAGCCATTCCTAATACAATACATTCGCCATATCTGTTGTATCAAGCAAAGCAAATATTTTCATTAACTGCAAATCTGTGAGAATGAGCTTCCAAAACATGCCGCAGCCACGAGGACCCTCGGCCTTGGAGCAGCTGGGCTCCAGCGCTTTGATTTTACACAGGCTGCAATAAAAAATGGGATGTAGCAAGGTTCTGGAGAGGGGACCACCACAACTGACTTGCCACAAGACAAATATCTGTCTTCAACTGACTCTCGTTGGTTCAAAGCAACTTAAAACTTGTGACGCTTCCCTTATCTAAAAGGCACAAACCAGAAAATTTCATGTGATCACAGCACCAGCACCAAAAGTTCATCCAAGCCCCGACGCACCAAGATTCATCTGACTAGCAGCTTCAGCATTTAAACTGCAACAGGACAGGGGTTAAGCGCAAAGAGAGCGCTAAGATCCCATCGCCACACCAGCAAATGCATTCTTAGGGCCACATGAACTAACGCCCGGTAGTTCGAGCAACACATGAACACTGGAAATCCTGTTGATACACATTGTCCTCACAAATGCTAGAAAGGTTAAGAGGAGTGAAGACAATCTCATCGCGATAGACCCCAGCACAACAGGAACAGAACATTCTTTCAGCCCATGAATAGAGGAGGGTTTCTGTTTGGTTTAAATTCAATGTTACTTAATCCTTGTACCGTTAGCTATTAATAAGGAAGGCACAACATACATTCAATCAGCCCTTCCTGTCGGTATGACACCAGACCTGTTGGGACAGCGCATCCTCTCCAGGGTATGCGAGCCGTGGTATCAATAACCAGGATTTGCCAGGCTTCCCCCTTCACTAGCAGGTGTTTCCCATGGAATACTTACACACCACAGAGAACCATACCAGTCCCACAAAGCTTTCATCTCAGGGAGCCTCTGGTGCAATCACACAGCGCGCACTTCACAGACAAACCAGGACAGCACGTTACTGCGAGGAACAGAAGACTCAGCTGCAACCCCCAACAGCAAGCTTGAGATTACAATAAGACCACTCATCCCAACTCTTCCAAACTGGAAAATATGAAAGATTCCAAAAGAGACCACATAATAAATAAATATTAATATAATATATAAGGNGGAGGCCACCTGGGGACACATTGAGGAACTGGCAAGTTTCTGTCCTGGTTGGTGAACCATGCTCATGTGGGGAAGGGACATGAAAGTTGGCAGGGACCTCCCCCTGGGCTACAAGGTGGCACAGTTGCATGTTGAACGCATCAGTTCTGCATTACATGAGGCCATGGAGTCAACAAATCCTGGACTGCGTGCGAGGCCCCTCAGGATGTCACCAGGATCCCAACTAAAAAATTTTCGCCCACAATGTTATCACCTTGCATGGGGACCCATAAAAAACCTGGAGTTTTCCTTGGCTTGACCAGGCTTCATGGCTATGTGCTGACAACACTGTTTTCCCTGCTAGTCTAGGACAGTTTATTTTTTTTTTTTTAAAAAAAAAAAAAAAAAAAAAAACTAGTCCTAGACAGCAGGGAAACAGTTGTCAGCACATAGCCATGAAGCCTGGTCAAGCCAAGGAAAACTCCAGGTTTTTTATGGGTCCCCATGCAAGGTGATAACATTGTGGGCAAACTTGTGGTTGGGGACCTGGTGACTCCTGAGCCTCGCCAGTCCAGGATTTGTTGACCTCCATGGCCTCCATGTATGCAGACTGATGGCTCAACAGACAACCCTGTGGCCACCTAGGCCAGGAGGCTGCCAACTTTCATGGTCTTCACATGAGCATGGCTTCACCAACCAGGACAGGAACTTGCCAGTTTCCTCAATGTGTCCCCAGGTTGGCCTCCCATCTGTCCAACCAAGCAGGAGTGCTTTATACACATAAAATTTATCATTATTTTCTAGCAAAAATCTTGGGTATCTCCTCTTGATCAAATCCAAGTTTCTATGCATAATTGAATTGATTTTATTCCTTTTAGAGATTAAAGTCAGTATCTTTCTGTTCTTCATACAGTCTCTGTGGTTTGAAGATAATTTAATTACCCAGAAACACTTTCATCTTTCTACTTTAATCAGGCTAGTTGTCTCTGGAAATTTAGTTTAATGCATAACAGACAAGTGATTAATCTGTTTGCTACAGAGATCTGTATGAACTGAGGAGTTGTTTTATTTTCCTCTTTTTCTTTCTTTGTTTATTTCGAGGTAGGGTCTTTCTATGTGAACCAAATGGGCCTTGACTTCACCAAGTCCACCAGCCTCTGCCTCTAGAGTGTTGGATTGAAGGGGTGTACCACCACATCCAGATTTGTACACAGGGTCTAAATGTAGCCCATGTTCAAACCTGCCATCCTCCTGCCTCTAACACCTGACTGCTGGGACTACCTGTCTGAACCATCACATCTAACTTCTTGGTTCTTTAATTGCTTTCCTAGTTACAAACCCTAAGGAAAATAAATTAGTGTTAAATCATTTGCTTCCATTTCTAACCTTCTCTCTTATAATGCTTTTCTTCCATTTCTTTTTCATTTTCATTTTTCTTTTATGTGTTTTGCTGCAGTAAGGGCATCACTCAGGTGCCCTGTCCTTGGAGGCCATGAGAGAGGGTGTTGGATTCCCCTGGAACTGGAATTACAGATGGTTGTAAGCTGCCATGCAGGTGCTGGGAACCAAACCTGAGTCCATCATTGAGCCATCTTTCCAGCCCCTGCTTCCATTTCTTACCTGTGCTCTTACAAGACATAATCAAACTAAAAAATACCCTCTAAAGAATATTTGTCACATGCATTTTTCCAGGGAGACACAAAGTCACATCTACTGACTCCAGACAGAGCACCAATGACAGAGCAGAGTGCAGGTCCATCAAGTCTAACCTGAGGAACGAAAGAGTTTGGTTCTCTTACTTTGTGTTGTTACTGTTTTTGAACAGGATGTAGCCCCAGCTGGCCTTGAACTCATTATGTAGACCAGTCTGGCCTTGAAATCATAGTATACTGCCTGTCTCCCAAGTGCTCAGATTAAAGGTGTATGTCATCACACCCAGCCCTCGGGGTCTACTTACAGAGCAGGAGTGAGGAGCATCTGTCAGTGATTCCAAGGCAGCCACAGCTCTGTAAAGTCTCAGCCCAGTGTGGGTGACAACTTCCCCACAGCTGCACAGATGGAATCCCCCTCAATTAACCTTCCATTCTGTATACTCTCACACCTCCTCAGACCACAAGTCCATGCACAGCTTGGGGAGTATTCGCACAGCTGGGAGGGAGGTGCTCAGAGGACAATATTCTACAATATAATAAAAATTGGTGCTTTTGATATAGGAATGACACTTAATGGAAACATGACAAAACTCTCTAGAGGAGTTATGGCATAAAAGTCAGAACTAGAAGAACAGTGCAGTAATTTCCAAATGAAGTGCACATGAGACATGGATGCAGTGTCTGATGATCGTGCCGAGGGCAGTGTCAGCATCCAGAGGAAGAGAAAGCAAAGGCTGAAATAATGGTAGTGGGGATTCTAGCAGTTTGTTTATTTTGCTGGGTCCTTCTCTCTTCTGTCATTCATTGTTTTTCCAGAGCTGAGGATTGCTTGGGACGTATTCTATCACTGAGCTACATCCCTAATCCGTGTGTGTGTGTGTGTGTGTGTGTGTGTGTGTGTGTGTATGTGTGTGTTAAAATCCAACCACATTTATTACTTGTTTGTTTGTTTTGTTTTTGTCTATTTGATACAGGGTCTCCTTGTAGCCTGAGCTGTCCTGGAACTGACTACATAGACCAGGCTGGCCTTGAACTCACAGAGGTCCACCTGCCTTTGCCTCCCAAGTGCTAGGCTTAAAGGCACCACCACACCCCTGCATGTAAAATTACTTGTGTAAAAATGTAAATATACTAAATAAGGAAGGGTATAACAAAGAGGCTGATACTCTAGGTATTAGAATGTAACTTTTTTCTTTTTGAGACATGGTGTCCCCGAAGCCCAGCTGGCCTGGAACTCACTATGTAGACCAGCTTGGCTTTAATCTCACAGAGTTCTGGGATTAAAGGCATGCTCTACCACAATGGGCTCAGGATTACTTAACCATCAACCTCAACATGTAGAACTTAACCATCAACCTCAACATGTAGAACATGCTAGGAAACCACAGAAACACACACACACACACACACATACACACACACACACACACACACACACACACACACACACAGAGTAAGTAGCCAAATGAGCCCCACAAATTCCATGCTCCAAGCTTGCCAGCAGACCATGCTTTCCTTCTGAACTGTATTCTGACTGAGCCACAGAGCTTCCAAGTTCAGAGTGGAAGCTTCCAGTTCAACAGAGCAAAAGAAGCAGGTTTGTTTGTTTGCTTTTTAGTATTTTTGTGACCAGGTCTCATTATGTACCCTGTCTACCCTGGCAGTTGCTATGTAGACATGAGATTTCTAGTAATTCTCTCTCTGCCTCCTAAGCAAGGCCACTGCACCAGGTAGAAATAGAAGGGTTTGGTATTTCCTCTCCTTCCTTCCTTCCTTCCTTCCTTCCTTCCTTCCTTCCTTCCTTCCTTCCTTCCTTCCTTCCTTCCTCTTTCCTTTCCTTCTTAAACACATTTTTTTGGCCAGATATGGTAGCCCACGCTTTTAATCCCAGCACTCTGGAGGCAGAGGCCAGCGTGTTCTACATAGCTTGTTCCAGGCCGCCTGGGGCTTGAGGGAAGACCCCGTTTTAAAAAGGCCAATAATTTTTTATTGATTTATTATTTTATGTGTATGAGTGGTATGCCTGCATGTATGTAAGAGCACCTGTGTCATGGAGTGCCTGCAGGTGACAGAAGAGGGCTTCGGATTCCCCTGGAAATGGAGTTAGGATGGTTGTTAACCATCATGGGGTCTTCTGCTGAGCCATCTCTCCAGATCTCTTTCTTTCTTTTCCAGACAGGGCCATATGTTGCTTATGATGGTATTGAACTTCCTAAGAAGTGATAAGGATGACTTCGAATTTCAGATCCTCCTACCTTAGACTTGGAGTGTTGAGAGCTAGAATTACAGGCATGATCCACCATGCCTGGTCTATGCAGTACTGGGATTTGAACATGGGGCTTTATACATGGTAGAGACATACTATACCAACTAAACCCCACCACCAGCCCCCCCAAAGTAGTTTTTAATCATACCTGATAGTAATGAAAGGAGCAAGAAAAATCCATAAACAGCAAAAATAAGAACTTACAGGCTGAAGTGACTTACAGACCAAAGAAATAAATGAACAATGAGGTTTTCTTTTTCTTTAGATAGGTCTCACTATATTGTGTGAGCTCCCATGGAACTCACTGTGTAGACAATGCTCAACTCAGACTCAAAGAAATCCACCTGCCTCTGCTTCCTAAGTACCGCCATCAAAGGCATATGCCACTGTGCCTGATTCAAACAATAGTTTTTAATAGACTTTCAGTGCATTAAACTGCTAATTCTGAGTCATAAAAAATGTTTAATTGTATTCAGTTAATTCTATTTAGTTGGCTTTGAGCTAATAATTTTAGAGAGACCTCTAAGGACTAGAGAGATTGCTCAGGAGGTAAAGGCACTTGTTGTTAAATGTGAGTTTAGGGGGCTGGAGAGATAGCCTAGTGGTTAAGAGCACTGACTGCTCTTGCAGAGGAGCTGGGTTCGATCCCCAGCACCCACATGGTGGCTAAGAACCGTCAGTAACTCCAATTCCAGGAGAACTCCAGTTCCAGGGGAATCCGAGACCCTCTTCTGAACTCCAAGGCATTGCACAACACGGGTGCACGAACCTACATGTAGGCAGCACATTCATACACATACAAAAATAAATACAAATTTAAAAAATAATTTGTAAAAAAAAAATGTGAGTTTAGTACCCTGAGTTCTGTTCCTGGAACTCATGAACTAGGAGAGAAATGATTCCCAGAGTTTACCTCTGATCTTCGCCCACATGTGTCAGCATGTATAAACACAACGTACATACATGCATACATACATACATACATACATGCATACATACATAAATGTAATAAAAATTATATAAGCCTCTAACTAAATGTGTAAAATTGAATAAAATGATCACTAAACTTTACTGGACTCTGGTTTAGAAAGTTCCCTGACAGCTCAATTCGTATTGCTGCTTAGAGGGATGAGCTTCCGGGAAGCTGAGCAAAGTCACTTACATGAACCCTGTCAACCCACAGAGTTGCTGAATAAGGAACTATCATGTCACTACAGTTTTCCTGCATCCAGTCATAGCGTATACTCACCTACAGGGAAAAGCAGGGTGTCTCTAAATTTCCTCATCAATGGGAGTAACTCGCCTTCTTCCTGGTCTGCTGACCACTGATTATCTGAGGACATGCTTCTCTCTAGGAATACAAGGAGATCTATGTGGTTGCTGCACAGCATTCAAAGAATTCTTTCCAGGCCAGGCATGATAGTGCATGCCTTTAATCCCAGCACTTGTGAGGCGGAGGCAGGCAGATCTCTGAATTCAAGGCCAGCCTGGACTACATAGCAATTTCCAGGCCAGCTGGGAGTAAATGAAGACCCTGTCTCAAACATCCTCCAACCCCCCAAAATAAAAAATCAAGGGCTAGGAATATAGGTGAGAACAGAGCACTTTCTTAGCATGTGTGACATTCCTGGGTTCAGTTCTCAGAACTGAAAAAGAGTTTAAACAATACTCAGAATGAAAACATGTCTACACATAACTTGTATATAAGTGTTTATTAGTAGTATTCAAAAAGCCTCCAAATAGAAACAATCCAAGCATTGTCCTTTGATGAAAGAACAACTAAAATGTGGTATAGACATACAATGACATTGTTGGGAACAGATCAGAAAGAGTTAATCACAAGGAAGGAGTTCCCTGTAAACTTGAGTTAGTTAAACAAACCTGGTTTCCATGACTACCTTAAGCACAAGAACACAGTCTGGCTCTGATTTCCTAGTTCCCAGAGCTACCTGAGGTTAGGATGAACTTTCCCAGCCCCAAATGAGTGCATTAACTCCCCAAGGGACTTCACATTGCTAAACACAACCAATCAGCTGTTTGCACCATTGTTTGCATTCTTTTTTTTCCATTTTGATTTTATGTTACTCTAAAATATGCATACATATCCTCCACCCATATACCAAAATTCAAAAATCTGAAAAGAAATGTTAGATTAATTCTAGAACCTGTTTAGGGATTCACAATATAAGAGTACAGTTGCTTTCAGATCATGAGGAACATAACATTAACATTGCTGTTTGCCTTGTAACTAGGTACTTGGTGCTAGCATGCACCAATGAGGGATACCATTCGTTGTTTGTTTTTCTGGGACAGTGTAACTTCACTTAACATAATATCTTCTAGTTCCATCCATTTACCTGCAAATTTCATAATGTCATCTTTCTTTACTGCTGCATAAAATTCCATTGTGTAAGTATACCACATTTTTTTTATTCACTCATTGGTTAAGGGGCACTTGGGTTGGTTCCAAGGCTTTGCAATTGTGAAAAGAGCTGCAATAAACAAGGCTGTGCATGTATCTCTGTGGTAGGATGAGTCTTGTGGGTATATACCCAGGAGTGGTATTGCTGGGTCAGGTGGTAGGCTCAATTTGAGTCTTTTAAGGGTTCTCCACATTTCTTTCCATAGTGGTTGTACCAGTTTACATTTCCATCAGCAGTGGATGAGTGCTCCCCTTTCCCCACAACCTCTCCAGCATTTGGTATCATTTGTTTTCTTGATCCTAGCCAGCTTTATCTGAGTGAGATAATATCTTAAACTGGTTTTAATTTTCATTTCCTTAATTATTAGAGATATTGAACACTTTTTAAGATGTTTCTCAGCCATCTCTATTTCCTCACTTGCGAAGTCTCTATTCAGCTCTTTTTTTAAAATTATTTTTGTATGTGTATGGATGTACTGTCTGCATGTAGGTTTGTGCACCCATGTTGTGCAATGCCTCGGAGGTCAGAAGAGGGTGTCAGATTCCCCTGGAACTGGAGTCAAGGACGGTTCTCAGCTGCCATATGGGTGCTGGGGATTGAACACTGGTCCTCTGCAAGAGCAGTCAGCACTCTTAACCGCTAGACCATCTCTCCAGCTCTCTGTTCAGCTCTTTACTCCATCTTGTGAGTGAGTTATTTATTTTCTTAGTTCTTTGTTTTTGAGTAGTTTATATATTCTGGAAGTTAATCCTCTGTCAGATGTATCACTGGTGAAGGTTTCCTCCCCACTCTGTGGGTTTTCTCTTCACTTCCCTGATTGTTTCTTTCACTGTATGGAAGCTTTTGAGTTTAATGAGGTCCCACTTGTCAATTGCCAACCTTATTTCCTGAACAGCTGCTGTCTGATTTAGAAAGACTTCTCCTATGCCTATGTCTTTTAGGTTGCTGCCAACTTTTTCTTCTATCACCTTCAGAGTTTGGGGTTTCACATTGAGGCCTTTGATCCATTTGGAGTTGATTTTTGTACAGGGGGAGAGGTAGGGGCTTAATTTCATTCTACTACATGTGGTGCCATCTGGTTTTGCCAACACCATTTGCTGAAGATGCTGTCCTTCCTCCATTGAATCTTCTTGGCCCCCTTGTCAAATATGAGGTGGCTAAAATTGTATGTGCTCAGGTTTGGATCTTCAGTTTTGTTCCATTGGTCAACAGGTTTTTGTGCCAGTACCAGGCTGTTATTATGACTATAGCCTGTAGTATAATTTGAAGTCTGGTATAGAGATCCCTCCTGTATTGCTCTTTTTGCTCAGGGTTGCTTTGGCTATTCAGGTTCTTTTGTTTCTCCATATGAAATTCAGGATTTTTTTTCCAAGCCTGTGAAGAAACTCTTGGGGATTTTAATTGGGATTGCATTGAATCTGTGTATTAATTTGGGTAGAATGGACATTTTTATTATGTTAATTTTTTTCAATCCATGAGCATGGGAGGTCTTTCCATCTTCTGATGTCTTCTACACTCTCCTTCTTCAGGGGTTTAAAATTTTGCTGTAGAGATCTTTGGTGTCTTTGCTTAGGTGGTTCCCAGGTATTTTACTGTTTTTAAAGGTATTGTGAGTGGGAAGGGCTCTTTGTATTCCTTGTTCAGTTGCTTGTTGTCGGTGTAAAGAAAGGCTACTCCCCTCAACTGACAAGTGGATAGAGAAAATGTGGTACATCTACACAATGGAGTTCTATGCAGCAGTAAAGAAAGATGACATCGGGCTGGAGAGATGGCCTAGCGGTTAAGAGCGCCGACGCTCTTGCAGAGGACCCGGGTTCGATCCCCAGCACCCACATGGCGGCTGAGAACCGTCTTTAACTCCAGTTCCAGGAGAATCTGACACCCTCTTCTGACCTCCGCGGCATTGCACGACACGGGTGCACAGACCTGCATGCAGACAATACATTCATACACATACAAAAATAAATAATAATAAAAAAAAAAAAGAAAGATGACATCATGAAATTTTCAGGTGAATGGATGGAACTAGAAGATATTGTTAAGTGAAGTAACACAGTCCCAGAAAAACAAACGATGAATGGTATCCCTCATCTGTGGATGCTAGCACCAAGTACCTAGTTGTAAGGCAAACTGAGAAATGTTAATGTCATATATATATATATATATATATATATATATGAAAGGCTACTGATTTTTCTAGGTTGATATTGTATCCCACCACTTTACTGAAGCTCTTAATTGTTTCTAGGAGTTTTCTGGTGGAGTTTTCAGCATCCCTTATGTAAACTATTATATTGTCTGCAGAAAGGGATAGCTTGACTTCCTGTTTTCCAATTAGTACTCATTTAATTTCCTTTTCTTGCTTTATTGCCCTGGCAAATATTTAAAGCACTATATTGAAGAGGAGTGGCAACAGGGGGCAGCCTTACCGAGTTCCTACTTTTAAGCGGAATGCTTGTAACTTTTCTCCATTTAGGATGATGTTGGCTGTGGGTTTCTTGTATATGGCTTTGATTACGTTGAAGAATGATCCCTCCAGTCCAGTTCCCTCTAGGACTTTAAGCATGAAGGGATGCTGGATTTTGTCTGCATCAATTGAGATGATCGTGAGGTTTTTGTCTTTCAGTCCATTTATGTGTTTTATGATATTTATTGATTTTCATATGTTGAACCATTCCTGCATCTGTGGTATGAATGCAACTTGGTCATGATGGATGATCTTTTTGATGTGGGTCTGTATGTGGTTTGTGAGTATTTTGTTGATAATTTTTGCATCTGTGTTCATTAATGAGATGGGTCTATAGTTCTCTTTTTTGGTTGTATCTTTCCCTGGTTTTGGTATTAGAGTGATGCTGGCTTCATAGAAAGAATTTGGGAGATTTCCTTCTGCTTGAATCCTTCTAAACAGTTTGAGTAATAATGGTTGTAAGTCTTCTTTAAATGTTTTATAGAATTCTGCTGTGAAACCTTCTGGGTCTGGACATTTTTAGTTGTGTTTCTCTAACAATCACCAAGAATCCCCTAGTTTGTGGTTTTTGTCTTTGAAAACTCTCTGTAGCAGACAGTCAGGGTTGCACCCTTCCCTGTGTGGAGTGTGTTGCATTTCTGGTGCACCAACAATTGGCCTCCTGGCGCACCAGTTTTATCAATTGATTTCTGGTGCACCAGCAAATTAGATAAATTTTGTATCAAAGATTGAATCCCAGGCTTGAGAGATTTTCTGTGTGTTTTTTGAACCTAACTTGTGGTGAGCCAGCCAGGAGTGCACAGACCTCCAAGCTCAGGCAATTTCTTGTCCCTGAGTGCTGGCCACCTTGCTCTGTAGTAAGGTTTTTTTTCCTTTCTTTCTTTTTTTTTTTTTTTGTATTTTTTTTATATTTTTGAAATAGGGTCTCCTTTTAGTCTCAGCTGGCCTAGAGCTCTTTCTGTAGACCAGGCTGGCCTTGAACTCACAGTGATCTACCTGCCTCTGCTTCTCAAATGCTAGGATTAAAGTTATGTGCCACCAAGCCTAAAGATGGTTCTTAGCTGCCCTGTGGGTTCTGGGAATCGAACCCAGGTCCTCTGAAAGAGTAGTCAGTGTTCTTAACCACTGATTCATCTCTCCTGCCCCTGGTAAGGTTTCTTTTACTTTTGGTTTGAATCTATATCTGCTTTGAATCTGTGTCTGCTCTGAGTCTATGTCTGTTCTGAATCTGTATCTGGTCAGAATCTGTTTCTGATTGGAATCTGAGTAGCCAGAGTCTGTATCTGACCAGAGTCCATTTTGAATTGGTACCAGAATCTGTTTTGAATCTGTATCTGACCGGAATCTGTTTGTTCTAGACCTCTAGGGGCACTCAAGAGGAAGAAACTGGACACAGTATTGCTTCCAAATCCAGAGACAGGGGATGCCCCAATTCTCCCTCTGGCCAAAATTGGATGATCCAGCTCCATCCCTTCAGATATTGGGGAGGCCATTCGCTTGAGTGGACCTCTGTTGTGCCATGTTTTCTCTGTGATTATATTTGTTGTCTGTCCTTTTTGTTTGCATCTTTTTGTTTGTGGATGTTCTTGTCTGTCATTATGGACCAGAGTCACTCCACTCCTTTAACTCCCCTAGATGACATTCTCCCCCATTTCAAGGATTTCAAAGATGCTGGCTGTTGCTCTGGCCCTTTGAGTCTTGGACTCCTCTAGATATGGTGTTAACTAGAATGGCCCACCCTTGGGACCTGCTGGCTGTCTTGAGGTTTCTTTAATCTTAGCTTCACTTATCCTGTTCATTCTGTTATTTTTAGCAGCCCAGGGCAGACTCTCTTTCATGCTCTCTGCAGTGGCTGAAACCCCTTCTTCCTCCCTCCCCTGGCCTTTCTCTCCCACCCAGTCCTCCACCCTGTACAAGCATACACACACCCTGTACGAGCATGCACACACCAACGGCCCATGCTGCAAGCTCTAGGCAGCCAGAGCTGTCACTGCTCCATTCCCCCAGAAATTAGTGAGATGCCACGCAGCTGGCCCACATTAACAGGATTGTTATTTGAGGTGGAAAAGGCATTTAGTGAAATCAACCCAGCATTTGGGGGCTTTAAGTACAAGGTGTGAAGCAGACCAGAAAACTAAGAACTTTCTATGACTTGACATCAAGTTATTCTATAAAATTTTAGAAAAAAGGGATTTTCCATTGTCCAGACTTAAAGGATGCAATTAAGTCATTTGTTTGACCAAGCTCTCTGTGTTAACCATTTTCTCATGTATCTGAGATTCATGGAACTGTCATGTGTCCACATTCCCTTATGTGCTGATTTCTGTCAAAACAAAGTGGCCACTTCAAAGTTCTTTCATTCTATATTTTGCACAAAAATCAAGTTTATTTTTTGGCATGCCTCTTAAACTTTTTTTTTTTGAGACAGGATCTCCCTATAGCTCCAGCTGGGCCTGGAACTCATTCTGTAGAGCAGGCTGTCCTTGAACTCACAGAGATCCACCTGCCTCTGCCTCCTGAGTGTTAGGATTAAAGGCATGCACCACCACACCTGGCTTAAAGATGGTTCTTAACTGCCATGTGGATGCTGGGAATCAAACTCGGGTCCTCTGCAAAAGCAGTTGGTGCTCTTAACTGCTGAGCCATCTCTCCAGGCCTTAAACTTTTTCAAAGGCCTAATTTGAATCCAGGTTCCTAAGTTCCTACAGAGAAAGATCTAAACTGGTTATCTAAAGATTCTCTTTGTTATCTGTTAGAGTGAATTTGATCTCCAAATTAAACTTATTTATTTATTTATTATTTTAATGTGTATGAATGTACTGTCTGCATGCAGGTTTGTGCACCCATATCATGCAATGTTGTGGAGATCAGAAGAGGGCGTTGGATTCCCCTGGAACTGGAGTTAAAGATGGTTCTCAGCCACCATGTGGGTGCTGTGGATCAAACCCAGGTTCTCTGCAAGAGCAGTCGGTGCTCTTAACTGCTAGGCCATTTCTCCAGCCCCAAATTAAACTGTTTTAAAGTGATGTTGTTTGTTTACAGGTATTCTAACTTCAATTTTCTTTCAAGTTGTTTTCCTGATTTTTGACCCTTATGATTTCACTAACAGATGTTTGTTTTCTTTTCTCCTACTTAGCCAGGCTTTTGATAGCTGTGCCACCATCCCTCTGACCAGAGTCCAATTTAAAAATCCCTAGATTCATTCATACTCTGGCACCTTAACTGTGGTACACAGCTTCCCCTGGATGCCTGTAAATTACAATCTTTTCCCTCCAATGAAACAACCTAAAGTTGTTTGTTTGTTTGTTTGTTTGGCACTGTCCATTGCTAAATTGTCTTGGTTTTGTACTGCCTTGGTAGGACTGAATGTCTCCTGACACCTCATTGTTTAGCCTTTCCCTTGGTGCTACTGTCTTTAATTATTGTATTGTAACTTTAGTTATGGCTAGCCTTCAGTACAAATTGGATGTATAACTCTGTTTTCCATCACTTGTTAAAATATTTCAAAAAGTTCATAGTTTTGAAACTAAAGGTTTAAAACATCAATGACAGCATGATCAAAAAAATGTATTAGCCTCCTCAACCTTGGGAATGCAATTGGTGCTGTATGCTTTAAAGGACATCTCTGAAGAGTGAAAACATTCATGTCTGACAGCAATGTTTGTAAGTCTGTTCAATACAGACACTAGGATAGAAATCTCTTGTATGAATGTGTAGATAAATGTGTGTATCTATGTAGATGATACTGTTAACAACTCTGTAATATAATTGCAGCATATTAGGAATCTATCAGACCATTGATGGACAGTGTATGGTGTTTTCTTCAATGTGTGTATGTCTGTGTAGGATAACAATGTATGTCTGTGCAGTACAACATTTATAAACTGCCATTACCAAAATTAAGTTTTAAAACCTTGTGTATGAGTGTGTGTATGAAGTACTGTTCACTTTAAAAATTCTATAATGTGATTATAGCATATACAAGAAATTGTGTTCTACAACTATAGATTCTCAGTCCTGTGTAAACTGCAGAGAGTTTTTAAAAATTAATTTTACAACCAAAATTCTAAGTCCATCCCTTTGTGAGTACAACACACCTTGTTACAGCCTCAGGTGAAATGGACACATATAAATATTGAGTTACCTATACATACTAAACATGTTTTATATATCTATTATACTTTGCACATGTTACTTTCAATATTTTTAAGAAAATTGTGTTTCATTTCTGGGGACCACATGGGAACAGTCCAAATAAAACCAATTCTGGTGAGCTTAATTTAAGTATTTCCTGCCTGCTGTGGGTATGTGATAATGTCCCCCTTCCTTTTCCTTCTATAATTTAAAATCTAGGGACAAGTAACACAGCCTTCATTTGAGATAGACCCAGAAGGTATTGTTTTTCTTTTAATTTTAATTTTATTTATTTCTGTATGTGTATGAATGCGCTGTCTGCATGCAGGTCTGTGCACCCATGCTGTGCAATGCCGCGGAGGTCAGAAGAGGGTCTCGGATTCCCCTGGAACTGGAGTTCTCCCGGAATTGGAGTCCCAGATGGGTTTCAGCCACCATGTGGGTGCTGGGGATTGAACCCGGGTCCTCTGTAAGAGCGGTCAGCACTCTTAACCACTAGGCCATCTCTCCAGCCCCAGATGATATTGTTTTTAACCTCTTTATTTTTTGTTTTGTTTTTTTTGGTCTTTTTTCGAGACAGGGTCTCCCTGTAGCCCCGGCTGTCCTGGAACTCACTCTTTCGACCAGGCTGGCCTTGAACTCACAAAGATCCGCCTGCCTCTGCCTCCCAAGTGCTAGGATTAAAGGCGTGCGCCACCACGCCCGGCTTTTAACCTCTTTATTATCTTGGATTTGTTTCCTGGATTATGTTAAAGAACAAATTTTATGCTTTACTGGATAGGTTTAATGTCAACTTGTCAAACCTGAGCTAAGAAACCTCAGTAATTGCTTTCATTGGACTGACCTGAGCCTATTGTGGGCAATGCCATCCTTGGCCAAATATTTCTGTATTGTATACAATAGGCTGAACATGAGCCAGCAATACAAGCCAGTAAGCAGAGTTCCTTCATAGCCTTTTCTGTAGTTCAGGCTCTTGATGTGAGCTTTCACTATTAGTCAGAGTGTTTTGCCACAGTAATTAAGAATTTATTAAGAATGCTCAATGTTCAAGTCAATGTTCAAGCTTTATTTATGTGTTATATAGTAAAGAAAATACCAAATTCATTCAACTGATCCTCTTGGAGGTTTAACAACCATACTTAAAGCTCCAATCTGATTTGGCCAAAAGGATTTAAAGGGACAATCATTTGGCCCTTACCCTCTAAGGTTGACTTAAGTCCCAGGGTCCTGTATGAGCACCTCTCTACATGTCCTATGGCCGTGAGTCACCAGTCATCCCAAGCCAGGGAGATCTTGGAGATTCAATTAAGAGGACTTCTTCTGGCCAGTGTCCAGTCAAGGAGGAAAGTTAATAAAGAAGAGAAGCTTCTTATGCTTCAAAGGGAAGCACCTGTCAAGCAAGCAAGACCTGACTTTGTCCTCATGTAGATGGAACTGTTAAAAAGAGCCAGGCACAAGACCTGAGTGAACCCTAAGGACAAGAACTTCAACTGACCTTAACACCAAAACTAATTTAATTTATCTGGGCTAACTGTATGGTTTTAAATACCACAACAGGAAACTATGATCAAAGAAATAAAATAACATGCCTTGATGCATCAGAGATAGGTGAAAGATCTACTTACTATGCTAGAAAATAACTCAGAGATAGGTCATGGTTAAGCTGGCTCTCATTATGGAGCTCTGCATACTAAAACTTTTTTTTCCAATTCCTTAGGATGGAGTTCTAATAGAGTACAAGTCCTCTCTTCCTCTGGAGACTCTACAGACAGGGACCCTCCAATGGCTAATGCACCCACTAGGCTCCCTGTTGGTAGTGTGAAGTCCATGCACTGGTACACTCACATAAGACTTAACCAGCTTGTCTTTTCAGTTGCAGATAAACTGTCCACCAACTACTTGCCACTGTTGATCTGGACCAAAAACACCAGGCACCCAGAGCAGCCAAGATGGGAAACTGGATTATAACCCTCCAGTCTGACACCCATTCCCCCAAGACTTTATTCCCCTTAGCTCTGAAGCAGATATAGAAGAGAGAACAGCATCCCATTCCCTTATCATAATCAAAAGGCTAGAATGTTAGGTCTGAGTTTCCCAGAATTCCAAGGAACACACAGTTGTCCACTTCTTCTAGAGGCTGTCAATCTTATGACCTCTTCCCCTTACCTGAGGTCCCACCCAGGGCCTATAAAGGAGAGTATCTTGGTTGCTGACTGCCCCACCAGGTGCCCACAGAATGCCTTAGTTAACTTTGTAAAAGGAAGGAATCTCTGTAGTCCAGCTCATGGTCCTTTGAACTCATTACCAACACATAAATACAGATGAGTCCATGATTTGACTCATGACCTTAACTCAAGGGGGGAATTTTGGGAACAGATCAGAAACAGTTAATCAGAAGGAAGGAGTTAACTGTAAAATCAAGGTAGTTATGACTACCTTAACCACAAGAACATAGTCTGACCCTGAGTTCCTAGTTCCTAGAGCTACCTGAAGTCAGAATGAACTTTCCCAGCCCTGAAGGGGTGCATTTACTCCCCAAGGGACTTCACACTGCTAAACACAACCAATCAGCTTAAAGGTCACCTCTGCTTGCATTGTGTTTCTCTAACAATCACCAAGAATCCCCTAGTTTGTGGTTTTTGTCTTTAAAAATGCTCTGTAGCAGAGAGTCAGGGTTGCACTTTCCTGCATGGAGTGTGTTGCATCCCTGCTGCACCAACAATTGACACACACACACACACACACACAAACACAACTGGTTTTCTGAATTGATTTCTGGTGCACCACCAAATTAGATAAATTTTGTATCAAAGATTAAATCCTGGGCTTCAGAATTTTTCTGTGTGTTTTTTGAACCTAACAACATGTCATTCCCTTTTTTTAGAGTGTGTGTAAAATAGGGGCACATGCCATGGTATGCATATGTAGATCAGAGCACAACTTTGGGGAGTGGTTCTCTCTCCTCCCACTGTTGGTTCTAGATATTGAACTCAGGTTGTCAAATGTGCATAGCATGTACTTTTACCCCCTGAGCCATTTTACTGGCCCCAAATGTGGTAGGGTGTTTTTGGTCATAAACAGGAATACCTTACCACTATATACCACACCTGGGTGAACCTTGAAAACACTAAGTGAAAGAAACCTGTCACAAATATAGTATATGAATTCATGTATTTGAAGTGTCTTTTTAAAGATTTATTTGTGTGTGTATGTGTGTGTGGGTGGGTGGGTACGTGTGTGTGTGGGGGGGTGTTTGTGTGTGCATGCATGTCTGTCTGGGGATGACCATGTTGAATGCAGGTGCCCTTACAAACCACAGTCATTGGATCCCCCAAGAGCTGGAGTTACGGCTGGCTGTGCACTGCCTGAAGTAGCTGCTGGGAACTGAACTCACTTGAGTCCTCTGGAAGAGCTCTTGACCACTGAGTTGTCCCTCCAGCAGCTACTTGAAATGTCTCAAACAAAAAAATCTGTAGGGCTGAAAAGATAGTACTGGCTGAGGACTAGGAAATGGTGGCAGAGAAACATGAAACAGCTAGCAGAGGTTTTTCAAGAGTTGATGAAAAGTAGTTTAAAAATAGATGGATGTGAGGATGGTTGTGAATATCCTAAAATGAACTGTGCACTTCAGATAAATTCTGTGGTATTTGAAGTATGTGTCAAACTATTTTTTAGATTACTTTTTTGTTTGCATCTTTGTTTCTTTGCTTTTTTGTTTGAAACAGGGTATCCCAGTAGCCCCAGCTGGCCTGGAACTTGCTATGTAGATCAGGCTTGCCTCAATCTCACAAAGATCTGCATCCCTCTGCCTCCCAAGTGCCTAAAAACGTAAAAAAAGAGAATTGACTGTGTGTGCATGTGTGTGTGTATTGCACATGTGGTATGTGTGTGCACATCCATGTGAATGAGTGTGTTTAAACTAGAAGAGGGGATTGGATGTCTTCCCCTGTCACTCTTTACTTATTTGTTTGAGGAAGAATCTCTACCTGAACCTGGGACTTACATTTTCTTAGCTGGCTGCAATCCAGCAGGCCCAAGTGATCCTTCCATCTCTACCTCCTCAAACCTGGAGTTACAGGTATGCAGCAGATGTCCAGCTTCTTACAAGGGTGCTGGGAGCTGGATTCTGGTCCTCATGATTGAGCAGTGAGTGCTAGTAAGTATTGTAAGAGGTCAGTTCCACGGTGGAACATGCCATGGAGAAAGTACATGCACAGAAGCACTTCAGTAACACCCAGAGGACACATGGCAGGACAATTCAAGTACAATGCCGCTTTGTTCAAATGCAGCATGTCACTATATAGGCAGTGTGACATCACTTCCTAGCAGCCAATCCCAGACCTTTGTATCATTCCCAAATCATAGGCATAAACAGAGGTCCTGTGAGCCTCACTTGTGCCTCTGGAACATGCTGGATGGAAAGTTAGCTAACACTCACACCTAAGCTCAGATTACACATGCCCACATCTCCCTTTTTTATTGTTTCCACAAGCTCAGAGAGCAGCATAGAAGTGGTGGTCAATTACCTTTGTCTGGGATGAATGGCCATGACTAGTTTGTAAAAATACCAAGACTAATCAATACCCAAATAAAAACTTAATACAGAGAAAACCAGTGAATGCCAGCGACATTCACACAAACCCAATTAGCAAACATCTGTGTCTAATTTTACACAGGTGGGGAATTTGGTTGTGCCCCTAAATCTCAAGTCCAGCTGGGGAATTTGGTTGTGCCCCTAAATCTCAAGTCAAGCTGGAAAGGCTTGCACATACAATCATGATGACCAAATCAAAGTCCAGTCCATATTTGCTGTGATATCACAATTCATCCCTCCTCTTCAGCTCTTACAACCTGATGCACCACTTCTTCTGAGAGTGGTCCCTGGGCCTTTGGAGAAGGGGGCAAGAGAGGATGAGAAGTAAAATGATCCATTTTTCTTTGAAGTGACACATTGGACCCTCAGGTCTGTCCAAGATTTGCTTCCAATGGGCTGGCAGCTCATCCAGGGGACACTTTTTTAGTTCTACTACTAAAACACTAATACTAAAGAGGACAGAACTTAAAAGAAACATCGGCTATCATGACACATTACGTTATGGGCACAGACACAAATGTTTGGATGGTATACTGCTCTAGAAACTTGATCATTTTGTGCAAAGGGATGGTAATAGCTTTCTATTGTGGCCTATAACATCTTTAGCCACTAGAGGGCAGCAAGCTTGTAGTATCAGTCCTTTCCTACCCTCCAAGGAGCGTGTTATGCATCCGATTAGTATTTTGGGGTGTACAAATATTGGGCTGCTACTATCTGCACTCTTCCCCTGCAAGTTAGGCATAGCTTATGAGTCTTGCATAATGCTGGAGACAATCTTCTTCATGTGATCTGTTTAATACTCTCTGGCATTATGAAGATCCACTGTCCACTTGCAGTGCAAGGTCTCAACATAATTTTTCCTTCTTATGTCAACAGCATGTTGTTTTCAGCAGTGAGGTCTTTCTATCCTTCTTGCATGTAACCCAACATCACAGGCAAATAGCCTTTGTTTGGGGGGGGGTTGTGATGGTTAATCCTAGGTGTCAACTTGACTGGATTAGGGATGAACAAATGTGAGAAAGAGATCTTCAGATTAGACTACCTCAAGCCAGATGGCCAACCCTAAATGTGAGCATTACCTTCTGCTGGCAGCCAATATAAAAGGCCATGGCAGTCTTTGTGCAGGTGGGCTTCTGAGGCACAAGAGCTCAGAAGTTGCTCCAGACAGGTAGATTTTGGGGTGGATTGACTCCTAGGTTGCTGGAGGAGGGTCTCAACTCTGATCCCTTTTGAGGGGGGTGGCTGTCTGGGTGGAGGCACCCTTCATCTTTGCAGCCAGTGACCACCGGGTTGGGTTCGGTGCCTCTGTGTCTTTGTGCGGGCGGGTTCCTGAGGCACAGGAGCCCGGAAGTCACTCCAGACAGGTACATTTTGGAGTAGATTGACTCCTGGGCTGCTGGAAAAGGGTCTCAACTCTGAACCCTTTTGTAAGGGGTGGCTGTCTGGGTGGAGCTGCCCTTCGCCTTTGTAGCTGGTGACTGGTGGGTTGGGTTTGGTGCCTCTGTGTCTTTGTGTGGGCGGGCTCCTGAGGCACAGGAGCCCAGAGGTCACTCCAGACAGATATCGGGGATGGGCTAAGTCAGGCATATACCCTCCCCCCCCGAACTTAAATTGGTGCGAGAGTATCCAAGTGGACTTTTTTTGGAGAACCTTCAGAACAAGAAGAGAAGAGTGAACCAGACTTCCAATTTCCAATATATAAACAAAATTGAAAGCCTGAAACCTAGACAAGTCAATACTCCATAAACTAGGAGGAGGAAATAAAAAAAAGCATCAGAAGGAGGCAAGCAAAACCATCCACTAACATAGTGAAAAGACGTTTGTGATTTGAATCACAAAAGGGAAACCCACATGCCAGGGACACAAAAAAGGGACAACATGGGAAAGGCACAAGATAATCCCGCACCAGGCTCTACCAAACCTGTAGGAGATAGCTACAATGGGATCCCCCTGGAGGTGACCCAAGGAACAGATCTTAGAGGAATAATTACAGACCTATGCAGACAAATTAAAGAAAATAAGAATTCAGAGAACTAAAGAGAGAGAATGAAAATCTCAAAAAGGACCTAGAGGGATACAATGACAAACCTTGGAAAGAACAAAGGGAAGGAATTGACAAACTCCAGAAAGAACTAGAGGGAGAAACAAACAAACTCAGAAAGGAAGTAGAAACACTGAAAAAGGAAGCCAACCAACAAACTAAGGAGCACCAAGAAGAGATTGAGAAGCTTAAAAAGGAAATGGAAATATTAAAGAAAACACAGGATGAAACGAAAAAGGAATTAGAACACTCATCCAATCAAAAAGAAAGGAAAGGAAAATGCCTCAGAAGTAGAATACAGGAAGCAGAACAAAGAATATCAGATCTGGAAGATAACACAGAGCAACTAAAAAGCTCAAATAAAGAATATGAAAAAATTTTAAATACACAAAAGCGGGACAACCAGGAAATATGGGACACTATGAAAAGATCAAACCTCCGCATCATAGGAATAAATGAAGGAGAAGAATCTCAAGAGAATAGTATTGATCAGATCTTCAACAGAATAATAGATAAAAAATTGCCCAAACTAAAAATAGACAAACCCATACAAAAACAAGAAGCACATAGGACTATAATAGACAAGATCAGAAAAGAAACTCCCCACGCCATAGCATAGTTAAAATGCTAGACGCCCAAAACAAAGACAAAATTCTGAAGGCTACAAAAGAAAAACAAGTCACATACAAAGGGAAACCCATCAGAATTACAACTGGCTTCTCAGCACAAATCATGAAAGCAAGAACATGGAGCAAAGCATTCCCAGTGTTAAAGGACTATGGATGCCAACCCAGAATACTTTACCCAGCAAAAATGTCAATTATACTTGAAGGAGAGAGAGAAAAATCTTCCATGACATAAACAAGATGATAGAATACATGTCCAGAAAACCAGCTCTTCATAAAATACTTGAAGCAATTCAAAGGGCAGAAGAGAGGAGCAACTATCCTCAAGCACCTAGGAAAAGAAATTAATAAAAACATAACCATAGGAGTAAAATCAGAGACTAAAAGTCCAAATGGATAATAGGGTGAAAGGAAGCAACATCCATCTTTCAATTATAACCTTAAATATTAATAGGCTAAACTCCCCAATCAAAATGCATACACTGGGAGAATGGATTAGGAAACAAAATCCATCTATATGCTGTCTACAAGAAACCCATCTCAATTTCAAGGATAGGCACCAACTTAAGGTGAAGGGATGGAAGAAAATATTCCAAGCAAATGGTACCGAAACTAAAGCAGGTGTTGCTATTCTAATATCAGACAAAATAGATGTCAAATCAAAAGAAATCAAAAGAGACAAAGAGGGCCACTACATCTTTATTAAAGGAACAATTGACGATGAAGATCTCACAATCACGAACATATATGCACCAAACACCGGTGCACCAAACTTTATAAAGACAATTCTTCAGGATCTCAAGGCACAGATTAACCCCAGCACACTAATACTAGGGGACTTCAATACCCCATTAAGTCCCCTAGACAGGTCAACAGGACAAAGGATAAACAGAGAGACATTATAACTGAAATGGATTTACAATACATCACATGGCCCTCACAGACATCTATCCAAAATTTCCACCCAACACACCAGAGGAATAATTCTATTTCTACTCAGCCACCTCAGGAAACATTCTCACAAAATGGACCATATACTGGGACACAGGAAGGAAAAACCAACAAATACCAAAAGAAGATTTGAAATGAATATCATGCATAAATCTATCACAGACCACAGTGCATATAAAACTCATATCACCATAGTTCATGGTTGGTACAACGTAACAACTCTTTAAATCTACACGTGGGGCAGAGGCGCAGGAGAGGCAGCAGATCTCTGTGAGTTCGAGGGCCAAGCCTGGTCTACCGAAGTGAGTTCCACGGACAGAAAAAAAAAAGCCAAGAGCTACAGGGAGACCCTTGTCTCAAAAAGACAAACAAAAAATAAAAATAAACTCAGTAATCCAACACCAGGTATAAACCCTTTCAACTTACACAGAACACATGGAGGACACAAAAACAAGCAATTCTTGAATAATGAATGGGTCAAAGAAAAGAAGAAAATAAAGACCAAGAAATTAAAACATTACTAGAACGAATGAACAATGAATTATCCAACACAGAAAAACCCTATCAGAAACTTAAAGACAGTCCTAGGAAAGGTAACATTTAGTAGCTCTAAGCATCTACCTTTATTAAAAAATTAGAAAAAAGAGCACAAGTGAATGATCTAAACACTGCTTGCAGCCTTAAAAACACTTGAGGAAAACAACAAATGAATCCTAAAACCAGCAGACAAGAACCGAAATAACAAAAATCAAGAGCCAGAATGCAATGAAATAGAAACAAACGAAAACCATACAACAAAAATAATATAATGAATCTCAAAAACTTGGATTCTTAAAAGAAAAATGATGAAAAAAAATGAACAAGATAGGGGACAGGGACCTCTAGCCCAGTATTAACCAAAGGTAAATAAGAGAAAGAAGAACAAACTCCAAGTCAATACAATCATGATGAAAATGGAAACATAACAACAGACAAAAAAAAAAAAAAAAAAAAAAGATCCAGAACATTATAGGGAATACTTTCAAAAAAAACCTATACTCTCTAAGTTTGAAAACCTGAAGGAAAATGGTGAATATCTGAAAATCTGGTGGTGCTGGATTAGCTTTAGTGTCAACTTGACACACCTCGGTTGAGGGGCCTCAACTGGGGATGGCTCCATTGGATTGGCCTGTGGGGCCCACATCTGTGTGTTGTCTTGATGGGTCAAGCAGGTGGGTAGGGACCAGCCCACAATGAGTGGTGCACAACTGGGCAGGTTGTTGTTGTCCGTATAAGAAGGCAGGCTGGGCATGAGCCAGGGGAGCCAAGCCAGTGACAGCATTCCTCCATGGCCTGTGTTTCAGCTCCTGCCTCCCGGTTCCTGACCTGAGTATCCTAACCTTGGGCTCCTAGAGTGATGATTGTGACCCAGGAATGATGGAATAAACCCTTTCCTCCCCAATTGGTGTCGGTCAGAGTGTTTTGTCACAGCAATGGGAAGAAAAACTAGAACAACCCGGGAATCCCCAAAGCTTAACCAAGAAGGATCAACAGCCTAACATAGACCATAATATGAAGAAATTGAGATGTAATACGAAGCCTCCCAACCAAAAAATGCCCCGGCCCAGTGGTTTCATGGCAGAAATTCTATGAAATATTTCAAAAAAGATTACAACCATCTACTACTCAATACGTTTGTTTAGAAGGTACAAACAGAGGGAGTTCTCCCAGATTCTCTCTATGAAGCCAGCATCATGCTATACCACAAACCAGGTAAAGATACAACCAAAAAGGGAGAAGTATGACCCATCTCCCTAATGAACCTCAGATGCCAAAATTCTAAACAGGGATACTGGCAAATCACTACAGACCCACATCAAGAAGACACTCCATCATGACTAAGTTGGATTCATACCAGAGATCAGGGATGGTTCAACGTACGAAAATCACAAAAATCGTCATCAAACTATAATGGGACTGAAAGACAAAAAACCACCACCCTCATCTCAATGCAGAGAAAAGCCTTTGACAAAATCCAGCATCCCTTCATGTTTAAAGTCGAGAGGGAATTTGGGAAGTGGAAGTATCATTCCTCAATGGAATCAAAGCCATATACAGGAAACCACACCAATATCATCCTAAATGGGGAAATGACAGAAGCATTCCTTTAAAAGGTAGCGAAACTCGGCAAGGCTGCCCCTGTCCACTTCAATACAGTGCTTGAAACACTCGTTAGGCAATAAGACAAGAAAAGGAATTAAAGGGTACTAATTGGAAAGTAGGAAGTCCCGCTTATCCCTTTTTGCTGATATGTTGTCTACCTAAGCAGCTAGAACTCCACCAGAAAAACTCCTAGAAATGATTAGCACTTCAGTAAAGTGGCAGGATACAAAATAAATCTAGAGAAAATGAGTAGCCTTTTCTCACCAACACCACAAGCAAATGAAGAAGGAATGCAGGGACCTTCCCCACCACAATAGCCTCAAAAACAATAAATACCTAGGGCACAAAACCTAACCAAAGGACCAGGAATCTCTACAACAAAATTTTTAAACCACGGGAAGAGGAAAATTGGAGGAAGAGACATCAGAAGATGGAAAAACCTCCATGCTCATGGATTGGGAAATAAATATAGTAAAATGTCCCTTCTACCCCAAACCGTGTACAGTTTAATGAATCCCAATCAAATACCCAAGAGCTTCTTCACGGCCTTGGAAAAAAAAATCCTCAATTTCATTTGGAAAACAGAAGATCCCGAATAGCCAAAGCAACCACTGAGCAGAAAATACAGGGGGATCGCTCTACCCGACATTCAAACTTGTACTACAGGGCTTAGTCAAAAAACAGCTGTAACAGCTTGGTATGGCACAAAACAAAACAGACCAGTTGACAATAGAAAAACTGGAAGATCCCAAACCTGAGAAACATACAATTTCAGCCACCTCACGTTTGACAAGGGGCCCAAAGAAGAACAATGGAGGAAAGACAACACTCTTCAGTTAAGTGGTGTTGGCACACTGAAACAACAACCACCTGTCGCAGAAGAAATAATTAAACTCCTCCCACCTCTCACCCTGTACAACAGTCTCAGTTCCAGATGGATCAAAGTAACTCAACGTGAAACCCAAACTCTGGAGGTGATAGAAGAAAAATTGCCAGCAGATTACAAGACATAAGGTGTAGGAAAAAGACTCCTAATCGACGCTGCACAACGACATAGAGATCGACAATTGACAAATGGGAACCTCATTAAACTGCAAAAGCTTCTGTACATCAAAAGAAACACCAAGGAGTCAAGCGAAAATCCCCCAGAGTGGGAGGGAATAACCTTCACTAGCAGAAACATCGACAAAAACAGAATGAAAAAAATCAATTAACCTACAAAGAAGAAGAAAAACAAATGAATCACTCAAAAGATGGTCCAACGACAAATACGAGGACTTCACAGAGGAGGAATTAGAAATGCGCGAGAAAATCTTAAAAAATGTTCAGTTGCACTAAAATTAGGGAATGCCAAATTAAGACCCACCTAAGATATCATTCACTCTGACAGTTAGACGGATGGACTCAGAGAAAACAAAATGATATAGTGCTGGAGAGGTTTGGTGGAAAGGGGAACACTCATCTTGCTGGGTGGGAATGTAAACTTGGCCTAGCCACTGATGGAAAGCTGTGGAGAACCCTTGGAAGACTCAAAAATTAGCTGCCCATTTCACCCAGTCTACCACTCCCTGGGTATATGTATTACTTCACTTTCTGTTGCTTGTGATAAAACACCGTGACCAAAGGAACTTTAAAGAAGAGTTTATTTGAGCTTACGATTGAATGGTTCCAGGGAATCAAGAGTCATTGTGGTGGAGGCATGGCGCTGGAGAGAAGCCATGGTCGGCTTGAAAGAGCAAGCGGAGGGGCACACTCGCCAATGAGACACAGGAAGCAAAGAAGTTGCTGGATGACCATGAGGATTTTTGAAAACTCACTAAGCCTGCCCCCAGTGACACACTTCCCCCAACATGGCCACACCTTGTAAGACCTCCAAAAACAGCGTCACCAACTGGAGACAAATGTCTGAATACTTACAGCCTATGGGGGACACTCATGCAAACCACCACATTCCACTCCCTGGCCCCCATAGGCTCCTAACCATATAAAATGCAAAATGCATTTAGTCCAACCTTAAAAGTCCCCACAGTCTTTACCAGTCTCAATGCCATTCAAAAGTCCACAGTCCAAAGTCTCCTCTGAGACTCAGGCCAATCTCTTAACTGTAAGCTCCTGTAAAATCAAAAGGCAAATTACATACTCCCAACATACAGTGGAACCGAATACGCATTCCCATTCCAAAAGGGAGGAGTAGAGGCATAGTGAGGAAATACTGGACCAAAACAAGACTGAAAACCAGGGGCAAACGCCAAGTCCTGTAGCTTCACATGCAACTTCTGGGACTTGACTTCCAAAGGGCTTAGACGGCTCAGCTCTTCCAGCTTTGCTTGCAACACACATCTCTTTCTTAGGGTACCACTCCCTGTATGCAGCTCTCCTTGGCAAATATCTCACAGGTTTGGCATCTCGAAAGTCTTCTTGGGGTCTCTGCTGCCAACCAGGCTTCACATTCACGGCTTCACACAATTGCCCATCAGGGCCTACTTTATGCAGGGACACCCCTGCTGTGCTCTGCCTGACAATGGCAGCTCTCTGAAACCGTGGAGGAAGAACTGATGACCCCTTCACTCTTGCAGACTTCATGCCTCTAAAGCCAGCACCATGTGAATGAAACTACTGAGTTTGGCTGCAAGTTCGGGATGGACTCTCTCCTACTTTAAACACATTTGTAATTTTTCTCTGCCCTGGACTTGCTGGAGGATTAGCTGGGTGTGGTCTTGAAGGTACTGATTCTTTTGTTTACTTGTAAATCTCCAGGTGGATAAGATGGCACACATTGTAATCACAGCTGCTCCAGAAGCTGGGGCAGGAGGATTCCAAGTTCAAGTCCTGCCGGGGCTATATATTGAGGTAAAAGTAGCAACTGGGGTTGGAGGGAACTAAGCTTTTTTATTTTTATTTTTTGGAACTAAGGTTTTTTTGGTTCGCTACTTTGATTTTGCTAGAGGAAGGGTGAGTTTAAGGATGCTTGGACATAGGGGAAGGCATTCCCAGCTGGGTAAAGACAGGCTGCAAACAGGTAGGACCTGGGTGGGGAAAGAAAGAGTGAATACAGGAGCAAGGAGTCCAGGACGAGCTTTGCAGATCCTGGGAGACTCATCCTTAGCCAGGAGAGGGATCTGTCAGGTCCTGAATATGAAGTTACTTTTCCTTCCAAATAACACTTTAAAATGGTTTTAAACAACCAACTGGTTAGCCAACATCAGCCTAAGGTTCTTATTCCACTGTTCTAAGGTATTATGAATGGCAATGAATGGTATATATTAGACCAGCTGTGGTGGCACATGCCACAAGTCTGAGGACAGCTTGATCTACAAAGTGAGTACCAAACCAGTCAGGGCTACATAACCAGATCCTGTCTCAAAAAAAAAAAAAAAAAAAGTATGCTAAGCACTTTTGATTTGTGATTTAAAAAACAAAACAAGTATTAAAATACCAGTGGTTCCTATGATGAGGTAAATGTCAAGTAATGGGTCTCTGTGGGTGTCACCTGAAGAGGGACGGGGGAGAAGAGGCTCAAACCAGCTGGCCTCCCTGGTGGATGGGGCTGAGCTGGATGATGAGTGTCAATGGTCTGCAAGAGAACACACCAGACCGGGAGCTCATCGAAGCAAGGACTCACTTTATTGCATCAGGCAGCGGCTTATATTCGCTTGGCAGGAGGGGGAGAAAAGAAGGTGGGAGAGGAGATACATAGAGTGGAGGGATAGCTTTGGGCCAATAGTAATTCAGATCAGGCTACGCTGAGTCCACTCCTATGTGGAAGTGACCAGCCAGAGTCAGGTTGCTAAACTCTAGTCAGGCTCAGGGGATTACAGTAGGCCACATTCTCTTGGAGGGCCCACAGGGCCCAACAGGTCTCTCACATTTTAAGGTAACATTTTTTAGCTAATTTCCTCTGAGAATTTACCAAGGAAAAGGAACTACAAACCTTGAATTTTTCATTAGTTAAGGTGAAAGAATTGTTTCTACGTTCGTATGTTATAAAGGCCACTGCTTTAGAGGGAATACAGCAAAGGTAGTTGAGAGACAAGCTTCTGTGAATCCCATGCTGTCCATAGACATACTTGATCATCTCCTGCATCATAAGGCACTTTTCAAACTCTGGCAGAATGGTTCCTAATTGCATTCTCCAACGAGTTACATCAAATGGGTAGGATATTGTCTGCACTGTTGCTCCAGCAATACCACCACCACCAAAGTAAGTTTACGTGAGTTTTCAAAACTAAGACATTAGGATGGTCTGATGAAGGTTCTGCCAAGCAGGGTAGGGGCATGAGCAAGCCCAACACTCTTTAAGGTACCAAAAGTAATAAATGAAACACCTGCATATAGAGCCATTCCTAAAATATTAGGAATCAGACCTCTATAGAATCCAAGGAAACCTCCTTCCTTTGCATAAATTGTTTTGAATGTATGAATAATTCCCGAGTAAGTATGTTCCATTTTCATCTGAAAGGATAGGTGAACCCTACCCATATCAAGAGGGTAAGTACAGATAACTGCTGTCATACCTGCCATGGATCTAGCCATTAATCTGTGCACATGACCAGAAACTCCCAACTTTGTGGTAATGAACGTTTTGTAATGTTCAAATGCCATGAACGGGATTGCTTCATAAGGAAAGATTCAAATCATCATTGCACCATTTCCTTTGTACAATCCAAGGTATCCTTCCTTTCACTTTCTCTTGACAGTGGAAAGAGAAGGAAGCAAGGAGAAGGATCATTTGTGGAAGGTGATTGCCTGCTACAGAGAGAAGACTCAAGGACCCTTGTTAAGACAAGTGCCCTGTCATCAAGAAGCTTGGTGTGGGAGCTGGAGAGATGGCTCAGGGGTTAGGAGCACTGGCTGCTCTTGCAGAGGACCGGGGTTTGAGTCTCAGCACCCACATGGCAACCAACCATCTCTAACTCAAGGTCTAGGGGATCTGACGCCCTCTTCTGACATTCTCAGGAATTGCATACATGTAGTTCAGTTACACACATGCAGCAAAACAGGCATGCACATAAAATAAAAATAAATAAAACCAAAAAAAGAAAATTTTTGTCATTTTTTTTAAGACAGGGTCTCCCTGTAGCCCCAGATGGCTTGGAACTCACTATGTAGACCAGGCTGGAAGCTTATTAGTGTCTGGTATGAGGTGCTTGTTCCTAATGGGTGAAAGTTCAGGCTTCTCTGTGGATATACTGCTCTTTCCTAGTTTAGTCTTAAACCATCCAGTATCTGGAAATAAAGCTGAAATTCATCATGAGCATTTTATGGCCAGCTCTAGTTTTACATAAAAGCCATAATTCTGTGACTCTATCTCATGCAAATGAATATCAAATCCATAGTTGACACTTCTGCACAAATAGCTACACAAAAACCACATTTGTGGACAAGGTACATTTTTCTATACTTTCTCAAGTAGTCCTATTTGTGAGAGTAGGAGAGTATTTTACTTAACCTTCTAGGAGGGTCTTTGAGGCCAAAGTTTATTTACATCAAAAAAGAAATTAACCTAGAACAGTGTTTCTCAGATGTGGGCCTTCAAGCAGCAATGCCTGTTTCAAGTGCAATGTTTGAGACTCTGGGTATGAGACCCTTCAGTATGTTGTAACAGGTCCTGCCAGGTGAAAAGATGTAAGTTGGTCCTGTAAAGGATGATGACTAGATGGCACTGCAGAGGTTTTTTTGTTCATGTGACTGGGCCTTTTTTTTTTTTTTTTTTCTTTTTTTTTTTGTCTTTTTGAGAAAAGGTCTACCTGCAGCCCCAGCTGTCCTGGAACTCTCTATGTAGACCAGGCTGTCCTTGAACTCACAGAGCTCTGCCTGCTTCTGCATCCCAAGGGCTGGGATTAAAGGCATAAACCACCATGCATGCTGTGACTAGGCCCTTTTATGGAATGGTGCAATCAACGTAATTGGCCACAAGAGGGTAATGCTGCCAGGAGCCTGGCAGTACAAAAGGGGAGAGGGTCCCCTTTCATTGAGTCATGCACATAAAATAAAAATAAACAAAACCCAAGACAATCCTTTGGTTTGGGTTTTGGTTTGTTTTGTTTTGTTTATAGAAATGATCTCTCTACAGTCACAGCTGCCCTGGAACTCACTCACTATGTAAACACCAGGCTGGCAATGAATTCACAGAGATTCACCTGCTTCTGCCTCTCAAGTGCAGGAATATGGGTGGGAAGAATAAGTATTTCTTACAGACCTCTGATGGTGGGCTGGGCATAGAAGGAATAAACCTCAGGGCAGAGCTACCACATGTGAGGCCCAAGATTAGATCCCCAGCACCACAAAAACAAGATAAGAAAAAAAAAAGCCACTGATATTGTACAGGACCCTGAGAATGGCAGAAAGTAATATCCCTTTATGGAGAAAAGTCCCTTTATATTGCTGATACAGCTATAGTAAAAGTGGCCAATGTGCCCACAATTCTGGTAGGAATGGTTACTAATTTGCCAAGCACTTACTGTGGAGTCGGGCCTTCTGCTCTGCACTTTCTCTTCAGGAGCATCTTTAATCTGTAAAATAACACTGGAAATTAGAGACATCTGTATCACAACTTTACACTTAGTAAAGAAGCTTAAGTAACTTCCCCAAGGTTGAACAAACAGAAGTTATAAAGATAGAACTGATTCAGGATTTCAGGTCGGCCATGCTGACATCCTGATTTTTATCTACTCCACTCCTGACCCCTCATTCCTGTGTATGATGCCATTTTTAAATTATTTATCTATTTAATATTAGTGTTTTACCTGCACACATGTAAATGCACTACATGCATGCAAATGGAGGCCAGAAGAGGGTGTCAGATCCCCTGGAACTGGAGGTACAGATGGTTGTTAGCCATTAATTATGTGGGTGCTGGGAACCAAACCTGGGTCCTCTGCAGGAGCACCTGATGCTTGCACCTGCTCAGCCATCGCTCTGGCCCTAACATGATACAATTAAAAATATTATGCAAGCTCAAGCCAGACAAAAACCCAGCATAGATGGGGGAGGTCTGCAGAAACGTGAAGCTGAGGAGTTATTTTTAATCAATAGCTGCTGGGAGGGGGAGAGTCAGTTTTCTTTTTTCTTTTTAATTTTATTTTTTTATGCATATGAATGTATTGTCTGCATACAGGTTTGTGCACTCGTGTTGTGCAATGCCGCGGAGGTCAGAAGAGGGTGTCGGATTCCCCTGGAACTGGAGTCAAAGACGGTTCTCAGCTGCCATGTGGGTGCTGGGGATCGAACCTGGGTCCTCTGTAAGAGCGGACGGCGCTCTTAACCACTAGGCCATCTCTCCAGCCCCCTCCTCCCTTTTTTTAATGTTTTTGTTTCTTATTTTTATTTTATGTGTATGCAAATATTTCCTGCATGTATTTAAGTGCACTTGTGTCATGGAATTCCCCCAGAGGACATAAGAATGCTGCCATGTGCATGCTAGGATTCAACCCAGGTCTTCAGAGCAAGAACAACCTGGGTTTTTGTTGTTGTTTGTTTTGTTTTGTTTTACAGGGTTTCCATGTAGTCCCGGCTGGCCTGGAAGTCACTATATAGACCAGGTTGGCCTTGAACTGCCTGCCTCTCCCTCCCAATTGCAGGGGTTAAAAACATGCAACCTCAGGCCCACACAACAGTGTTCTTAACTGCTGAGCCATCTCTCCAGCCTCAAATTAGTTTTCTTTAAGGGTATGACAGCTGGTGAGTTAGCCACACTCCAACAGATGGGCCAAAATCCAAGAGCATTTGGAGAAAAAAATTAAATGTGATAAGCCTTTAAAAAGAGAAAAGAAAAATAGAGCAGTGTGAAGAAGTGAGAATGACCCCCACACCCACCAACAGCCCCAGCCTGTCCCAGGGGTCAGCACCTATGTCTCATGTGGCCACTGCCATGCCCAGAAGGAAGGCCGAAGAGAATGCTCCAAAGATGAAGCCACCATGAAGGACACACCACAAGATCTGCAGGATTATCAGCTCCACCTGCTCCTCCAAAGCCCAAGCCTAAAAGGAGCCCCACCAGGAAGGGAAAGAAGATGCTCAAAGGGAAGGTGGAGAAGCTGGTGGGGATAATCCTGCAGAAAACAGAGATACCAAAACAGAGCAGACACAGAAACATGAAGGTGCTGAGACGCCGAGGAAGTGTGGGCGTTTGGATAGCTGTACTTCTGGTAACTGTACAGATTGAAATACTATTTTTAAACCATGTTTATAAAATGAAAATTTTTATTTATTTATTTGCTTAGTCTTTTTTGAGACAGGGTCTCCCTGTAGCTCTAGCTGGCATGGAACTCACTATGTAGACCAGGCTGGCCTTGAACTCACAGAGTTCTGCCTGCCTCTGCCTCCTGAGTGCTTGGATTGAAGGCATGCACCCCCACACCTGGTCTAAATTTTGTTTTTGTAAAAAGAATAATAACAGAGGACATGAAGTTGGGGGTAGTACAGTGGTGCTGGAAATGGGGAAGGGTCTGTATGAGACCAAAATATGTTGTATGAAATTCTCCAAGAATCAATGAAAATTTTTTTTGTCTTTTTGAGACGGGGTCTCCCTGTAGCCCCAGCTGGCCTGGAACTCACTCTGTAGACCAGGCTGGCCTTGAACACACAAAGATCTGCCTGCCTCTGCCTCCCGAGTGTGAGGATTAAAGGTGTGCACCACCACGCCTGGCTATTTTCTTTTTTTTTAATTTTTTTCTTTATTTTTTTATGTGTATGAGTGTACTGTCTGCATGTAGGTTGGTGCACCTGTGTCATGCAATGCTGCGGAGGTCAGAAGAGGGTGTTGGATTCCCCTGGAACTGGAGTTAAAGATGGTTCTTAGCCACCATGTGGGTGCTGGGAATCGAACCTGGGTCCTCTGCAAGAGCAGTCAGTGCTCTGAACCACTGAGCCATCTCTCTAGCCCCCTTCTTTTTTTTTAATTTATTTTTTATGAGTATGAGTGTACTGTCTGCATGTAGGTTGGTGCACCTGTGTTGTGCAATGCCTCAGAGGTCAGAAGAGGGTGTCAGATTCCCTTAGAACTAGAGTTAAAGACAGTTCTTAGCCACCATGTGGGTGATGGAAATCCAACCTGGGTCCTCTGCAAGAGCAATCAGTGCTCTTAACTGCTGGGCTATTTCTCCATCCCCCAAAATTTATTTTCATTATATATCCTCTACACCAAACATGTTAACCCAATTGTATTGTTGCTTTCTTGACATAACCTCAGGAAAAATGTCAGCATCGTATAGAGGTTACCCCTGGTCCATTTCTGAAGTTGTTTTCTTTCCTTTCTCTGTGTGGAGCCTAAGGCACTGAGAAGTGCTTTTCATGCAAGGTCTGGATGACATGACCTCTATTGCAGGTGCCTTCCAGCTCTAGCACAGGCTTCCAGGGAAATAGCAGCTGTGGGAGCTCTAGGCTCAGTCCTGCCCATGGTAAATGAAAGTTCTCTTGGCAACTGAGGGCTAGTGGGTGGTGGACAAGTACTTAGTAGGGTTCATGCCTAGCAAGATCTTCCAAGTAGTTGAGTCTCAGGTAACATCTGCAGTGAGGCTTTTCCAGGGGAGCTGGTGTGGGTTGAGCTTCTGAGCTTTGTTTGCTTTTGACCTTATCTCTCTGCTCAGGCTTTGCTGGGAGCATTCTGTTCTCTGCAAAGAGATGAGCTGGAGTTGATAACAGCAAATGTCTCTTCCAGGTGCCCACACTTGCCAGGTGCACGTCTTCTTCTGAAGCTCGATCATTAAAATTCTTCAGAAAAATTTGTTCCTATATATTCTTATATAAACAACTTAGCATGACCAGCAGGCATGAGACACAGCTCCTTGCTGTGGACCACAGCAGCTTGATGATGCCCTTGATAACATGATAACTGATAACTGTATTTCTGGTGACCTGTGAGCCTTGGTTCGTATGAAGCAGAGGTAGAGTCTAGTAAATGCTATTTTATTTATTTATTTATTTATTTATTTATTTATTTATTTATTTATTTAAGTTTTTTTGACACAGAGTCTGTAGCCCCGGGTTGCATGGAATTCACTATGTAAACAAGCCTGACCTTGAATTTACAGAGTTCCATCTGCCTCTGCCTCCTGAATGCTGGGATTAAAGGACTGCCCACCACACCTGGCCCTAAAAGACGTTTGTTTTTGTCTACTTTTTTTTTTCTTTTTCAAGTACTTTTTTTTTTTTGAGACAGGGTCTCCCTGTAGCCTCAGCTGTTCTGGAACTTGCTCTGTAGACCATGTTGGCTTTGAACTCAACAAAGATCTGCCTGCCTCTGCCTCCCAGGTGCTAGGATTAAAGGCGTGCACCACCATGCCCAGCAGTATTTAGTTTTAAAATCATGTGTAGCTCGCAGGCGAATCTTTGTGAGTTCAAGGCCAGTCTGGTCTACAGAGTGAGTTCCAGGACAGCTGGGACTACAGGGAGAACCTGTCTCGAAAAAAAAAATCATGTGTAGCTGGTGCTGATGGAGGAGTCTTGATTGACTCAAGGATACCTATATTTTGCTTTATTGGTTTAGTGGCCTTTGGTTACACTCTGGTATTCCAGAGACCAACTGTACACTTGCAAGTGCGGTCTCAATATATCTTTCCCTTGCTTACATCAGGTCTTCGACAGCAGGGCCTTATCGCCTCTCTTTTTGCAGGTATCCCAGTTTACAGGCAAAAAGCCTTTACCTTTTGGGAGGGCTTGGAATCCCTGGCCAACATCTCCTTGGTAGAATAATCCATTGCTGATGTCAGAGCTCTCCTGTATTAATACATTTTGCTTAAATGCACAGCTTAAGGAGACTTTAGTATTATACTTGGTTCTGAATAGAGAATAATCCTTTTCACAGTTCCTATGTCTATTAGTCAATTAAAGAAGGCAGTTTTACTGGTTTTATGAGAGATTACCTCTATAACAGTTGGTTCCAATTTACAGTTAGAGAACAACCTCATCATCATCATATTCCTCCTTGTTCTATGAAGGGGAGGTAAGAAAGTCTCTCATATTAAAACTTTGCTGCACCTAGAAGGTAAGTTTTGTTAGGACTCATTATAAACAGTTGTTACAAGTAGGATCCACAGAGGGGTTTGATGCCTGTAGCAGTCTGAGGCTTTTCTTCCTTTCAATGTTCAGAGGGGTCAACCTTTCTCCTGGCACTTCCTGGTACATCCTACACAATGCAAAGCTTTGTCTTTTCTTTCTCAGCCACTGAGTTGGTGACGTTTTGACCTGTTGGAACATACAAATCTTTTCCTGTAGTTAGTTTTAAGATTTAAATTGCAAAGTTTTTGACAAAAAGGTTTCATATATATCTGTATGCCCCCTTTTTATTTTAGGTTTTTATTTTTTGACCCATGAGTCTCAAAAAGGTAGTTGTAGTACACATACCTATAGGCAGGAATCAAGGCGCAGATTTCATAAAATTCACCCAAGCTGTTTTGGGTGACTCGTTAACTTGGGAAGCAAACTTAATTTTTTAAGTTAAATCATCCTACAGGTAAAAGAGAATGCGACAAGATGATACTGTACAACAGAAAAATTATAGAGAACATTTGTATATGCCAATCCTTTGGATTTTAAGTAAAACAAATGTGGACAACAACAATTTATATTTCTAATTAGCTCAAATGCATTACCATTTTTATCAGAACCTTTAAACCAATGTTGTTTAATATACACTTTTACTATTTACTTTTACTGTTTTTTTTATTATTTATTTTATTTAATTATTTTATTTTTTATTTTATTTTTTATTTTAATTTTATTATTTATTTTATTTAATATTTACTTTTACTAAGTCCTAAAACACCATGTAACCTGTAGACAGAGTCTGGGCAAAATTGGATACTTGTTGAACTCACGTCAAAAATATACATTAATTGAATATAGACCCCTGTCCCTCTCCCACCCCTCCCACCCCTCTCGATTCACCATTTCAGTTTTCTGATGCAGTCAGATTAAGAAATCTCAGATAGGGCTGGAGAGATAGCCTAGCGGTTAAGAGCACCGACGCTCTTGCAGAGGACCCGGGTTCGATCCCCAGCACCCACATGGCGGCTAAGAACCGTCTGTAACTCCAATTCCAGGAGAACTCCAGTTCCAGAGGAATCTGAGACCCTCTTCTGACCTCCGCGGCATTGCACAACACGGGTGCACAGACCTGCATGCAGACAGTACATTCATACACATACAAAAATAAATAAATAAATAATAAAAAAAAATTAAAAAAAAAGAAATCTCAGATAACAGAGGCTTCTCAAAAGTCCCGGCCAGATGAAAGTTTACTGCATGAGGCAAAAGCTGGATGCAGGTGGGACAGGGCATGGTCGGCACACCTTCTTAATCTCAGATACAGAGGCTTGTATCCAGAAGCAGACACAAAAATGGATTTCAGAATAACATGAGGTTTAGAAAGTAAAAACAATGAAATGGAAAATGTCAAAATCTGAAATAATCCCCTTAAAATTAGGTAAAAATCCTGTAAACAAAAATATAAAAAACAAAAAGTGTTTGTTAAAAAGCCAAATGAGGGCTGGAGAGATGGCCTAGCGGCTAAGAACACTGGCTACTCTTGCAGAGGACCCGGGTTCGATCCCCAGCACCCACATGGCAGCTGAGAACCGTCTGTAACTCCGGTTCCAGGAGAACTCCAGTTCCAGGGAATCCAAGAAACCCTCTTCTGACCTCCGCGGCATTGCACGACATGGGTGCACAAACCTACATGCAGACAGTACACTCATACACTTATAAAAATAAATTAAAAAATAAAAATAAAGCCAAATGATGGTGCTGGAGAGATGGCCTAGCGGTTAAGAGCGCCGACTGCTCTTGCAGAGGACCCGGGGTTGATCCCCAGCACCCACACGGCGGCTAAGAACCGTCTTTAACTCCAGTTCCAGGAGAATCCGATGCCCTCTTCTGACCTCCGCGGCATTGCATGACAAGGGTGCACAAACCTACATGCAAACAGTACATTCATATACATACAAAATAAATAAAATTAAAAATAATTTTTAAAAAAGCCAAATGATGTAAAAATCTCAAACAAAAGCCTGTAAAAAAATTAACTATCCATACAAAAGTAAAAATGGAAACTTGATTGTATTTTGAAATGGATGAAAGACCAGTAAAAACAAAACTTGGTTACTCTGACATAAAAATATATTAATGGAATTTCAATTGCCTTTTCATAATAATCCAATATAAAACACAGAAACGAAAATTGTTAAAGGATGAGAACATGCCATTAAAGAAATTGTAAAAGAATTAGAACATGGCACTAGTTGTTATAAGCTCCGTTGTAAATTCAAGCTTCCTTCCACATGGTCTAGATAGAGTGGTTGTGGCTCAGCAGACTCACGGAAATAGGGCAGACTCAAGATGGCCGCTGAGGAGGGCGCTTGGCTGCTGCTCCTGTTTCTGTGTGAATGTGCCAGAGGGGGAAAAAGCCCTGAGGCAGGGCGTGGCGGAGCATGGAGGTGTGGGAGGGGCATTGGGGTGGCAGGCCGGGGCAGCAGGGAAGGCAGAGTAAAAGAAAGAAAAAAAAAGGGGGGGGGGAGCTCAGATTGAGGGTTAAGTCTGTTACCCCAGAATTCTGCCAAGGGTGCAGGGAGGCCGGGAGAGAGGGGAAGAGATCAGAGCACGTGGGGTGGGGGAGGGAAGCAAAGTGACGTGGAGCAGGGAAGCTCAGCCTTGGAAGTACTTTTGAGTATTAAGGAAGCGTCCTTACTTAAACTCAGAAGTACAGATGGGACCTACATGCCTGTGGACTCAGCATCATGAGAACACAGAGGAGGTCAATTATGGAGTTCGGCAGACTCAGGAACCCAGTTAAGATAGTCTGCAAATCTCAATGGGTTCAAAAATGGCGACAAGCTAAGGCTGAGAAGAAAAGCAGAGAGAGGAGGGAGAAAGCATGAGAGGCAGAAGTGGGGAGAGAGAGAGGGAGGGAGAAAGAGTGGGGGAGAGGAGAGAGAGGAGAGAGAGGAGAGANTCGGGTGCCTTTTTTTTTTTTTTTTTTTTTTTTTTTTTGTTCTCTTTTTGAAAAAGGTCTCCATGCAGCCCCAGCTGTCCTGGAACTCTTCTATGTGATTCCAGGCTGTCCTTGAACTCAGCAGAGCTACTGCCTGCTTCGCATACAAAGGCTGAGGATTAAAGCATAACCACCCAAGAATACTATTGATAGGCCCTTTCTATTCGAAATTGGTGCAATTCAACGCTAATTGGCCACAATGAGGTAATCTTGCACGGAGCCTGCAGCTACAAAAAGGGAAGGGTCTCCCTATATACAATTGAGTTAGACATAAAATAAAACCATAAAACAAGACTCCTTTGTTTTTTGTTGGTTCGTTTTGTTGTTTTCTTTTGCTTTTAGAAATGATCTCTCTACAATCACAGCTGCCCTGTGAACTCAACAACTATGTAATACATCACCGGCTGGCAATTATTCGACAGAGATCACATCACTTCTCCTCTCAAGTGCAGGAATATGGTCGTGGAAGAATAGAGTATTCTTAATCAACCTTGATGTGAGCTGGGCATGAGAAGGAATAACCTCGGCAGAGCTATCCCACAATGTGAGGCACCAAGATTAGTCCCAGCACCACACATAAAACAAGAATAATCGAAAAAAAAGCCACTGATATTTTACAGGCACCCTGAGAAAATGCAGAAAGTGAATGATTCCCTTTATGAGAGAAAGATGTACCCTTTATATTGCGATACAGCGTCCGTATTAGACTAAAAAGTGCCAATGTGCCCACAACTTCTGGTAGTGAATAGGTTACTGATTATTTGTCCAAAGCACTTTCTGTGGAATAAGTCGGACCTTCTGCTCTTGCACTTACTCTTCAGGAGCATCTTTATCTCGTAAAATAACACTGGAAATTTAGAGACATCTGTATCACACTTTACACGTAGTTAAGAAGACTTACTATACTTTCCTACAAGGTTGAACCAAACAGAAAGTTATGAAATTAGAACTGATTCAGGATTTCAGGGAACGTCGGCTCATGTGACATCCTGATTTTTATCTTACTCCACGCCGACCCCTCATTCCTGTGTTATGATGCATTTTTAAATTATTTAGTCTATTTAATATTATGTTTTACCTGACAACAATGCTGACATGCAACTACGACTGCATGCACGCAAATGGAGGCCAGAAGAGGGTTGTAGATCCCCTGGAGCTGGCTAAGTAGCAGATGGTTTGTTAGCCATCCATAATTATGTGGGTAGTGGGAACCAAAACTTTGGTTTCCTCTGCAGAGGAGCACCTATGTTTCACCTCTCATGCCATGCGCTCTGGCCCTAACATGATACAATTAAAAATATTATGCAAATCTCAAGCCAGCAAAAACCAGCATTAGATGGGAGAATGGTCTGCAGAACTGAAACGTGAGAGAGTTTATTTTCTAAATCAATAGCATGCTGGAGGGGGAGAAGTCGTTTTCTTTTTTCTCTTTTAATTTTATTTTTTAATGCATATGGAATGTATTGTCTGCATACAGGTTTGTGCACCCGTGTTGATGCAAATGCCACGGAGTCTATGAAGAAGGGTTCGATTCCCCTGGAACTGAGTCATAATGACGGTTCTCGAGCTGCCTATGTGGTGCTGAGGATCAACCTGAGGTCCTGCTGTAAAGAGCGGTGACCGGCTCTCAACCAACTAGGCCATGCTCTCCAGCCCCTCCTCCCTTTTTTACTGTGTTTTGTTATCTTTTTTTATTTTATGTGTATGACACATTATTCCTGCATTGTATTTAAAAGTCACCCAATATGTGTCCATGGAATTCCCCAAGGACTAAGAATGCTTGCCGATGTGCCATGCCTAGATTTCCAACCCAGGCTTCAGTAGCAGAACAAACTGGGCTTTTTGTTGGTTGTTTGTTTTGTTTTTGTTTTACAGGGTTTCGCATGTATCTCGCTGGCCTGCGAAGTCACAAAATATATAGAAAGTTAGGCTCTTAAGCCTGTCCTCCTCCCTCTCCAATTGCAGGAGTTAAAACACATGCAACCCTCATGAACCCACACAATACAGTGTTCTATAACTGACGAAGCCATCTCTCCACGCCTCAATTATTTTCTTTAAGGTATGACCAGCTGAGGTGAGTAAGCCATCACTCCAACAGATGGGCCAAAATCAACGACGATTTGGTAGAAAAAAAATTAAATCGTGAAAAGCCTTTAAAAAGAAGAAAAGAAAAATAGAGCGTGGGAAAAGTAGGAATGACCCAACACCACCAAGCAGCCCAGCCTTGGTCCCAGGTCCAGACACCTATAGTCTATGTGAGCCCACTGCCAATGGCCCAGAAGAAGCCGAAAGATGATGCTCCAAAGATGACTACCACCATGAAGGACACACACAAGATACTGCAGTGATTATCAGCTCTCACCATTGCCCATCCAAAAGCCCAAGCCTAAAAGGAAGCCTCCACGGAAGGGAAAGAAGATGCTCAAAGGGAATGGTGAGAAGCTGGTGGGATACATCTTGCAGAAAAACATATGATACCAAAACAGAGAGACCAGAAACATGAATCTGAGACGCCGAGGAAGTGTGGGCATTTGGATACTGTACATTTGGTAATTAAATAATACTATTTTTAAACCATTGATTTATAAATATGAAAATTTTTATTTAACTTGTAGTTGCTTAGTCATTTTGAGAGCAGAGGTCCTCCTGTAAGCTCCTAGCCTGGCAGGACTCACTATGAATGACAGGCTGGCCTTGAACTCACAGAGTTCTGTCCTGCCTCTGCCTGACACATGAGTGTCTGGATCTGAACATGCACCCTCACACAACTGGCTAATAATTTGTTTTTGTAAAAATGACATATACAGAGGACCATGAAGTTGGGGTATACAGCTGGTGCTGAAATGGGGAGTTGTCTCATATATGATAACAAATATGTTGTATAAATTCTCACAAAATCAATGAAATTTTATTTATTGTCTTTTTGAGAACTGGGATCTCCCTGTAGCCCAGCTGCCAGCTGGAACTCACTCTGTAGACCAAGTGGCCTATGAACCACAACGTGCGTGCAGACAAGACTGCCTGCCTCGTTGCCAGTACCAGGTGCACGAGGTCAGACTTAAAGTGTGCACGCACCACTGTGGCATTATTTCTTTTTTTTTTAATTTTTTTCTTTATTTTATATGTGATAGAGTTGTACTGTCATGCATGTAGGTTGGTATTGCACCTGTGTCATGCAATGCTGCGCAGATGTCGAAGAGAGGTGCGATTCCCCGGAAACTGGCAGTTAAAGATGGTATCTTAGCCACCATTGTGAGTGTGCTGGGAATCGAACCTGGGTCTCTGCAATGAGCAGATCAGATGGCTCTGAACCAACTGAGCCATACTGCTCTAGCCCCTTACTTTTTTTTTATATTTATTTTTTATGAGTATAGAGTGTACTGTCATGCTGTTAGGTTGAGATGCAACCTTGTTGTGCAGATGCTCAGATCATAAAGGGTGTCAGATTTCCCGTTGAATCTAGAAGCTAAGACGTTCTCTACACCATGTGGGTATGGAAATCCAACGGGCCTACCTGCCAAGAACGCAAATCGTGCTCTAAAACTGTCTGGTCTATTCTTCCATCCTCCCAAATTTTTTCATATATATCCTCTACACCAAACATAGTTAACCCAATTGTATTGTTGCATTTACTTGACGAAAACCTTGCAGGAAAATGTCAGCTCGTAATAGAGGTCTACCCCTGGTCCATTTCTCTGAGTGTTTTCTTTCCTTTACTTCATGGTGTGAAGGCTCTAAGGCACTGATAAGTGCTATTCATGCAAAGCGTCTGGATGACATTGACCTCTATTGCAGGTGCCTCCAGCTCTAGCAACAGGCTTACCAGGGAAAAGCAGCTGTGGGAGCTACTAGCCAGTCCTGCCCATGTAAATGAAAGTTCTCTTGGCAACTGAGGGCTAGTGGGTGGTGGACAAGTCACTTATAGGGTTCATGCCTAGCAAGATCTTCCCAAGTCAGTGACCTCATGGTCATCATCTGCAGTGAGGCTTCTCACAGGGGACTGGTGTGGGTTGAGTTCTGAGCATTTGTTGCTTACTTACCTATCTCGTTCCTCAGGCTTTTGCTGGTATGCTACCTTTCCTCTGCTCAGATCGGGAAAGATGAAGCTCTGGAGTTGAGTAACAAGACAAATGTCTCTCCAGAGTGCCCACACTTTGCTCAAGGTGCACTCTTCTCTGAAGCTCGATCATTAAATTCTTCAGAAAAATTTCTGTTCCTATATATATCTATATATAAAGCAATTATAGCATGACCCAGCAAGCAATGAGGACAACTAGTCACCGTGCTGTGGAATACCACAGATCGAGCTTGATGAAATGCTACTCGTAATAACATCGAAGACTTGATAACTAGTATTTCTGGTACCTGTGAGCCTTGGTTCGTTATGAGCAAGTAGAGTCTAGTAAATGCTATTTTATTTATTATTATTTATTTATATTATTTATTGTTAATTTTATTTATTAAATTTTTTTGACACAAGTCTTCGATATAGCCCGGTAGTTGCATTGGAATCACATTAATGTAAAACATAAGCCTGACCATTTCGAATTCTACAGAGTTCCACTGCCATCTGCCTCCCTGAATCTGGAATTAAGGAAAGGCTCGCACCACATCTCTGGCCCTAAAATGACCGTAATTTTTTGTGTCTACTTTTTTTTTCTTTTCCAAGTACTTTTTTATTTTTTTTTGACACAGGAGTCTCCCACTGTAAGCCTCAGGCTGTTCTGGAACTTGCTCTGATAGACCATGGTTGGCTTTTAATCAACAAAGATCTTGCCTGCCTCTGACATTCCCAGGTCAGGTAGGATTAAAGACGTGCCACCCACGCATTGCACAGCCAGTATGTAGTTTTAAAATCCATGGTGTGCTGCCAGCGAATCTTTGTGAGTCACAAGGCAGTCTGGTCGACAAATTAATTCAGTGCAGCTGAGTCTTCAGTGACGAGCCATGTGACTAAACAGAAATCTGAAAAAAAAAATCATGGTACTGGTTGCTGATAGGAAGTCTTGATTGAACTCAAAGGATACCATATAACTTTGCGCGATTATCTGGTTTAGTGCTTGGTAACACTCTTGAGTATTCCCAGAGACCAACTTAACTTGCAAGGCAAGGTCTTCATTATCTTTCCCTTGCTTATCAGTTAGAGAGCTTCGCCCCCTCTTGACAGGTTAACATTCAGGCATAGCCTCTATTTGATGTAAGTCGTTAAATCCCGGCAAAAAGCCGTTTACTCCTTGGTGAGGCTTGCGACATCCCCGCAAACTCTTGTAATAATCTCATTGCTGATGTTCAGAGCGTCCTCCTGATATTTATGATTTTGCTTTTAAATGAACAGTATTAAGAGGACTAGTATTAACTTGGGTTCTATACGAGGATAATCCTTTCCAGTTCTGATGTCTATTAGTCTCAATTAAAGAAGGCAGTGTTACTGTTTTATGCAGGAGATAACAGACCTCATATAACAGGTGGTTGCCAATGTTAATTATAAGAAAACGAAGTCACTCTCATCATGCATTTCTGACCTTGTTCTATGTTAGGGGAGTAGCAGAAAGTCTCGTCATATTAAAAACTTATGTATCACCTAGAAGGTAAGATTTTGTCTAGGACTCCATTTATCAAATCAGTATGTTTACTAAGTGAATCACTAAGAGGTTTGATTGCCTTAGCAAGCTGAGGTTTTCTTCTTTCAATGTTCATGAATGGGAGGTCAACCTTTCTCCTGGCACTTCCGTGTACATCCCTACACAATGAAAGCTTTGTTTTCTTTCTCACATGATAGTTGGTGTACGTCTTTAGGCCTGTTGGAACAATACAAATCTATTTCCTCTTAGTGTTAGTTTTAAGATTAAATTGCAAAGTTTTTGAAAAAAACGTTTATATTATTCTAGTGTCCCCCTTTTTATTTAGGTTTTTTTTTTTGACTCCATGAGTCTCAGAAAGGGAAGTTTATACACATACCATAGGCAGGATCAAGGCGCAGATTTACATAAAAATGATTACCAAGACTGTTTTGGGTGACTCGTATGATTAACTTGGGAAGCAAAATTAATTTTTTAAGCTTACAATCCACCTACAGACGCTACAGAGGAGTATTGACGACATAATGATACTGGTAGTATAAGCACGAAAAAATTATAGAGAACGATTTGTATATGTTGCCAAGGTTCATTGCCAGGATTTTGTAAAATCCAAAACTGTGGACAATCCAATTGTATATTTCACTCTATTACTTAGATGCTATATAACCGATTTTTATCAAAACCTTAAAACCAATGTTGTTTAATATTAGCACTTTTATATTATTTTGACTGTTTTTTTTAATTTTTATTAATTATTTATTTTTTGATTTATCTATTTTATTTTATTTATTCTTTAATTTTAGTTATTTATGTATTGTAATATTCTTTTACTAAGTTCCTAAAACACCATGTTAACCGTAGACAAGTCTGGGCAAAAGTTGGTACTGTGTGTGAAGCTCACGTCCAAATAATATACATTAATTGTGAATATAGGATACCCCTTCCTCTCCCACCCTCCTTCACCCTCCCTCTCGATTACCATTTGTCAGTTTTCTGGATTGCAGTCGAATTAAAAATCTCGATAGGCTGGAAGATAGCCTGCGGTTAAGAGACTCGACTGCTCTTGCAGAGGACCTGAGGTGTTTGGTTCCCAGCTACCTCACATGGGGGCTAAGAACCGTATTACTCCATCAGAAAGCTCGTGCTCCAGTTCCAGAGAATCTGAGACCTCTTCGAACTCCGCGGATTGCAACCAACACACGGTGCAGGTAACTGCACCAAAGAACATTGATCCAGCATTTCACAAGCAAATAAATATAATAATAATAAAAAAAAAATTAAAAAATAAGAAATCTCAGAATAACAGAGGCTTCTCAAAAGTCCGGCACAGTATTGAACGCATGTTTACTGCATGAGGCAAACGCTGATGCAGAAGGTGGAACAGGATGTTCGGACATCCTTCTAATCCAAGATCATGATGGATTGTATCAGACAGACCACAAAAGGATTTAGAAATAACATGAGTTTAAAGTAAAAACATATGAAATGGAAAATACTGATCTGATAAAATCCGAATTAGAAATAATCCCCTTAAAATTAGGTAAAAGATTCTTAAACAAAATATAATAAAACAAAAAGTGTTTTGCTTAAAAGCCAAAATGAAGGGCTGGATAGATAGGCCTAGGGGCTAAGAACATGGCTACTTTGAGAGACGCGGGTTCATCCGCCACACCCACATAGGCAGTGCCTGATTAACCGTGCTGTAACTACACGGTTCCAGGAGAACGGTCCAGTCCAGGGAATCCAAGAACCGCTTGTCTGACCTCCGCGGCCTAAATATTAGCCGCACGACAAGTGGGGGCAAAGCCCTACATGCAGACAGTACACTCTTTTTTTTTTTAAAATTTTTAATAAAAAAAAATAAAAAAAAATAAAAAAACCAAAGATGATGCGCGAGAGATGGCCTATGCGGTTAAAAGAGCGCGACTGCTCTTTGCGAGGACCGGGGCTTGATCCCCCAGCAACCCATTTACTCCACGTATGGTCTGAACGACACGTTTGTTGTACACTCATTTTCCACGACGTCATGTAAATCTCAGTGCCCACGTGAGCTCGGCTCAATCGTAATCAGTCTCAGATCCGCCCGACCTCCGGTGCATGCGACAAAGGTGCACAAAGCCTATGATGCAAACAGTACATTCATTATACAGATACTAAAATAAATAAAATTAAAAATAATTTTTAAAAAAAATATTTTAAGCAAAATGTGTAAAAATCAAAAGTCAAAAAGTGTAGAAGAATTACATCATAATCAAATACAAAAGAAAAATTATCTGATTGAAGACGGGATTTGAAACACAGTAGAATAAGCAAAATTGGTATACTGACATAATGTAATATTAATGGAATTCAATGCCTTTTCATAATAATCACAATATAAAATCACAAAGACGAAATTGTTAAAGGATGAGAACATATGCCATTAATAGGCAGAAATTGAATAAGATTAGAGACAATGGACTAGTTTGTTATAGAAGCTCAGTTGTAAATTCAAGCTTCCTTCCCACATCGGTCTAGATAGAGTGGTTGTGGCTCAGCAAGACTCACGGAAATATGGGCAGACTCAAGATGGCCGCAGTGAGGGAGGAGCGCTTGTGGTACATGCCTGTTTCCGTGTGACTGTGCGAGAGGGGAAAGAAGCCCCTGAGGTCAGGGCGTGGCGGAGCAATAGGAGGTGTGGGAGGGCAATTGAGGAATATGCAGCGCGAGGGCAGCAGGGGACAGGTCAAAGTGAAAAGAATAAAAGAAGGGGGGGGGCTAAGCTGATTGAGGTGTTAAGTCTGTTACCCCAAATTCTGCAAGGGCAGGGAAGGCAGAGTGGAGACAGTGAAGATCAGAGGCATGTGGGGTTGGGGAGGGAAGCAAAGTCTAGCGGGTGGTGGGGATGGACGGGCGGAACACAGGTTAGAAACTCATCAGCCTGAAAAAGTACTTGAGTGTTAAGGAGGATGTCCTTTCTTAAACTCAGAAGTGACGGATCGGGGACCTACATGCCTGTGGGCTCAGTGTCCCAAGTCCACAGGGGAGGTGAATTATGGAACGGGACCCTAGGGTCTGCAGTTTTTGGCGTCCCAAGAGAACTGCAGAGAGGGTGTGCAGCGTGGCAGACTTGGGAGCTTGGCGAGATACCCTGCAAATCTCAGTGGGTTCAAGACAGCGGGGTAAGGACACTCAGAGGAGGAAGCAGAACAGAGGAGAGAGAAAGCTACAAGGCCAAAGTGGCGGGGAGAGATACAGGACGGAGGGAAGGGACGGACGGAGGGAGGACGGACGGATGGGAGGAGGGAGGTTGCCACGGAATGGGGCAGGTTGTGGTCGGGAACCTCATCATGAAATGTGAAGTGTTGTTTGTCCGGAGAAATACACTGTGGCAAACCCAGGTTTCAAATAAATAAATTAAAAAGTGGTTGGCTACCTCGCCGAGATGCGATGGTGTGGTGTGGGGGGGGGAGTAGGTGAAATAGTGATTATCCAAGTCCATTGGCCCAGAATGTTAGGTTAGTAAAAATGCTTGCGCACCGGGTATGGTGGCGCACGCCTTTAAATACCTAAGCACTTGGGATGAAGAGGCATGGCGGTCTGTATCAAAGGCCAGGCCTGGTATCATAGAGTTGGAGTTCCCAGGAACAGCATGGCGCTACAGGGGACCGTCGTCTCAAAAGACCAAAAATATGATAATAATATAATATATTAATAATAATAAAATAATTTTAACAAAATGTGCCAATAAGTTTGTTTGCAAGATGTGGTAACTTGGCCATATATGTGACCAGTTAAGATTAGGCCAGCAAGGCAATAGATGCCTCTATTATATTTATAACTAGTGGCAAATGCAATTTTCTTGAAGCTTTAAAGAAAATAATGGATTATTACTTTCTGGTTAGGCCTTTAAAGAAATATACTGACTATTCTAATTCTGTTGTATACTTTTCTTTTCGGGTTAACATGCATAATCAACTTGCCACACATTAACCAAAATTTTGTTTTCTCAAAGTCAGTGTGAGAGTTGCCGGTCCTCCAGGGCGCTCACTTTCGAGCGCTTCTGATGGAGGAAAACATGGACGTAACGCCCGGCTCCCTTTTGCTCTCTTTTACCGTTCCAACTCTATTTGAGGAAAATCAGTCTTGCTTGACAGGTTCCTCTTGAAGCATGAGGAGACTTTCTCATGCTGGCCCTTGAACCTTCTTATAGACTGACACTGGTCTGATATTTCGCTTAGCCTGTTCACTCCTATTAAGAACTGAGCGACTCACAATTAGAGGACATTAATTCAAGAGATGCCCTTAGCATAGTCCCCTGGGACCTAGTTAAACCTTCAGAGGCAATGAAATAAAGTTCGTTCCCCTTAAGTCCCTTGTCTGCTGACATTGTAGGCTATTAAGTATTGATCATTAACCATCCACGAAGACCAGCCTGATACTTTTGAATTCTGTAATATTTAGATAAGCGTACAGAAGCATTGTATGTAATGTGCACTCAGTCATGCTATGCCCAAGGGACTAAGATTTGTTGCCCCCCGGGTGCTGGATCAAAACCCAGGTCTTTCAAGCTAAAGACAAACCAGTGTTATTTTTTTTTTTTTTTTTTGACAGGGTCTCCTTGTAGCCCCAATTGGCCTGGAACTCACTATGTAGACCAGGTTGGCCTTGAACTCACAGAGATCCACATGCCTCTGCCTCCCAATTGCAGGGATTAAAGGCATGCAACCCCAGGTCCACACAACCAGTGTTCTTAACTGCTGAGCCATCTCTCCAGCCTCATATCAGTTTTCTTTAAGGGTGTAACAGCTAGTGGGTTGGCCACACTCCAACAGATGGGCCAAAATCCAAGAGCATTTGGAGAAAAAAATTAAATGTGATAAGCCTTTAAAAAAAGAAAAGAAAAGAAACAAAAAAGAAAGAAAAGAAAAAAAGAGCAGTGTGAATAAGTGAGAACGACCCCCACACCCACCAACAGCCCCAGCCCGTCCCAGGGGTCAGCACCTACATCTCATGTGGCCACTGCCATGCCCAGAAGGAAGGCCGAAGAGAATGCCCCAAAGATGAAGCCACCGTGAAGGACACGCCACAAGATCTGCAGGATTATCAGCTCCACCTGCTCCTCCAAAGCCCAAGCCTAAAAAGAGCCCCGCCAGGAAGGGAAAGAAGATGCCCAAAGGGAAAGTGGAGAAGCTGGTGGGGATAATCCTGCAGAAAACAGAGATACCAAAACAGAGCAGACGCAGAAACATGAAGGTGCTGAGACGCCGAGGAAGTGTGGGCATTTGGATAGCTGTATAGTTTGAAATACTATTTTTAAATCATGTTTTATAAAATGCAAATTTATTTATTTATTTATTTAGTCTTTTTTTGAGACAGGGTCTCCCTGTAGCTCTAGCTGGCATGGAATTCACTATGTAGACCAGGCTGGCCTTGAACTCACAGAGTTCTGCCTGCCTCTGCCTCCTGAGTGCTGGGATTAAAGGCATTCTCCCCCACACCTGGCCTAAATTTTGCTTGTTTCGTTTTTTTTAAGAATAATAAAGACAGAGGACATGAAGTTGGGGGTAGTACAGTGGGGTGGGGATGGGAGAGAGTCTGTATGTGACCAAAATACATTGTATGAAATTCTCCAAGAATCAATGAAAATTTATTGTCACTGTGTGTCCTCTATGCCAGACAAGTTCACCCAATGGCATTGTTGCTTTCTTGACACAACTTCAGGAAAAATGTCAGCATCGTATAGAGGTGGCCCCTGGTCGATTTCTGAAGTTGTTTTCTTTCCTTTCTCTGTGTGGAGCCCAAGGCAATGAGAACCACTTTTCATGCAAGGTCTGGATGAGATGACCTCTCTTGCAGGTGCCTTCCAGCTCTAGCACAGGCTTCCAGGGACAGGGTAGCTGTGGGAGCTCTGGGCTCAGTCCTGGCCACAGTAAATGAAAGTTCTCTTGGCAACTGAGGGCTAGTGGGTGGTGGACAAGTGCCCAGTGAGGGTTCATGCCTAGCAAAATCTTCCAAGTAGCTGAGCCTCAGGCAACATCTGCAGTGAGGCTTCTCCAGGGGAGCTGGTGTGGGTTGAGCTTCAGAGGTTTGTTTGCTTTTGACCTTATCTCTCTGCTCAGGCTTTGCTGACGTTTGCTTTGACCTTTTCTCTCTGCTCAGGCATCCTGTGTTCTGCAAAGAGATAGTCTGGAGTTGGTAACAGCAAATGTCTCTTCCAGGTGCCCACACTTCCAGGTGCCCACACTTCCAGGTGCCCACACTTCCAGGTGTCCACACTTCCAGGTGCCCACACTTCCAGGTGTCCATACTTCCAGGTGCCCACACTTCCAGGTGTCCACACTTCCAGCTGCCCACACTTGCCAGGTGCCCACACTTCCAGGTGTCCACACTTCCAGCTGCCCACACTTCCAGGTGTCCATACTTCCAGGTGCCCACACTTCCAGGTGTCCACACTTCCAGCTGCCCACACTTGCCAGGTGACCACACTTCCAGGTGTCCACACTTCCAGCTGCCCACACTTGCCAGGTGCCCACACTTGCCAGGTGTCCACACTTCCAGGTGCCCACACGTCCAGGTGTCCACACTTCCAGGTGCCCACACTTCCAGGTGCCCACACTTCCAGGTGCCCACACGTCCAGGTGCATGTCATCTTGTGAAGCTAGATCCTCCAAATTCTTCAGAAAAACTCATTCCTGGGTATTCTTAAATAAACAACTTAGCATGGGCAGCAGGCGGGAGACCCAACTCCATGCTGTGGAACACGGCAGTGTGATGGTGCCCTTGTTAACTCGATAATTGATAATTGTACTTCTGGTGACCTGTGGTCATTGGTTGGTAGGAAGCAAAGTTAGAATCTACCAAATGATATATTTTTTTAATTTTTTAAATTTATTTTGGTATGTGTATGAATGTACTATCTATCTGCATGTAGGTTTGTGCACCCGTGTTGTGCAATGCCTCGGAAGTCAGAAGAGGGTGTCAGATTCCCCTGGAACTGGAGTCAAAAACAGTTCTCAGCCACCATGTGGGTGCTGGGGATCAAACCCAAGTCCTCTGCAAGAGCAGTCAGCGCTCTTAACCGCTAGGCTATCTCTCCAGCCCCTATTTATTTGTCGTCTTTTTGAGACAGGGTCACCCTGCAGCCCCAGCAGGCCTGGAATTCACTATATAGACCAGGCTGTCCTTGAGCTTACAAAGATCCAACTGCCTCTGCCTCCTGAGTGCTGGGATTAAAGGAGTGCCCACCATGCCTGGCCCTAAAAGACATTTGTTTGTTTGTTTGTTTGTTTGTTTTTGTCTACTTTCGTTTTGTTTCATTTTCAAACAGACTTAAGAAACAAAGTTAATAGAATGGCACACGGGAAAAGTGAGACTTGCCTAAGAGTGAGTGTGAGCTCCTCCAGGGAGAGTGCCTAACCTTACATTAAAAATTATTTACACTGGTGTGTGTGTGTGTGTGTGTGTGTGTGTGTAAGACAGCAGTAAACTTGGACATGGAGACTCTGAGAAGTGTTCACCACCATCCTACAGTCTAGGAAAAGGTCCATGTAAGCTTGCTTGGTGTCTGTGAGAGATAAGTGTCCACAGCCTATTGCCTTAGAGAGCCCTCACCCCACTGCGCACACCCTATATCCTCTTCCCACTAAGGGCCCACATGCCCTTTATCCTACTTTCCACTATGCCCTTGCACCTTATTGTCCACACTCTACGGCCTGCTTTTCCCCTCGAAAGTCTGTAGAGGAGGCACATGCCTGCTGGATGTTACGCTCCCTAGGGAGGCACCAGACTGCTGCTCCCTAAAATAAAACCTGAGTTGTCTTTAATGGAGTCCTGAATATTTTAGCTTGGCCAGGGCCTCCCTGGAAATTAACCTAACAATTTGTGCTCCTTCTATAAAGATAAGAGATGCTACGAGTTGACCTTGAGAATCCAGGGCAGATGTAGGTCTTCTCATTAAAAATCTCCGAATGCTCTGACAGGGTGAAGATGCGGCTTTGTGGCAGAGCATGAGAAGCCTGGATTGGATCCCCAGCACCTCAAGAAAAAAAGTTCCTACAAAAAATACACACGTCAGGAGGAAATCAGATAGGCCAGGCACTTGTGCAACCATCTTTTCATCATCTCCAGAGTGTCATAATGTAACAGTTCTCTGTCCCTCAAAGGTCTCCTAGGCTTTGACCTTTCCCACAGAACCTGTGTCTTACTTACAAACCTCTGTCTCTACCCACTTGAGTCTCCCTGGGGTACCTCTCTCTGCACTGGGGTCCTCTCTCCCCAGGCTGACAGTCAGAGTGGATTCAGGGGTCTTTCTTCTCCTCACGACTTCCTTGCCCATTGTTATACAAGTCTGTCAATTGTTGGCCATGGTGACATGATGATTCTTTACCAAAATCTGCTGCTTTTTTTTCCCTTTTACATAAATTCTATATAGCCCTGGCTGGCCTAGAACTCACTATGTAGAAAAGTGAGTTGAACTCACAGAGTTCTGCCTGCCTCTGCCTTCCAAGGGCTGAGATTAAAGGTGTGAGCCATCATGCTTGGCTCCATTCTGCTTCTTTTTCAAGTTGAAAACCAGAATATCATCTCGGTTCTCTCCCTCTCTCTCCACAGCCAGGGCTGCTCCACTGTTCTGCCCCCATCTCCTTATCTGGAGACTGGCTCCAACCTGACATTCCCACCTAACCTCCCTCACTTGCTAAATCTCTCCCTGCTTTCTCATAGCTTCTGCAAGTGTGGGCACCTGGCAAGTGGGGCCACCTGGAAGAGACATTTGCTGTTATCAACTCCAGCTCATCTCTTTGCAGAGAACAGGATGCTCCCAGCAAAGCCTGAGCAGAGAGATAAGGTCAAAAGCAAACAAAGCTCAGAAGCTCAACCCACACCAGATCCCCTGGAGAAGCCTCACTGCAGATGTTGATATGGGTGCACTTGCATGCAAGCATGCAGTACACTCACACATATAAAAATAATTAAAAAACCAATTTGTAGTCTAAGATGGCTCAGTAGTTAATTATGGGCATGTCTGAGCTGAGCATAGGTGTATGTGCGCTAACATTCCAGCCAGCATGTTCCAGAGGCACAAGTGAGGGTCACAGAACCTCTCTGTTTATACCCACAAGTTGGGATGATGTGATGACACAAAGGTCTGGGATTGGCTGCTAGGAGGTGATGTCACACTGCCTATATAATGACATGTTGCATTTGAACAAAGCGGCATTATACTTGAAGTGTCCTGCCATGTGTCCACTGGGTGTTACTGAAGTGCTTCTGTGCATGTAGTTCTCTCCATGGCTTGTGCCACCTTAGAACTGACCTCTTACAACAGTTACTAGCACTCACTCCTCAATCATGAGGACCAGAGTCCAGTTCCCAGCACCCTTGTAAGAAGCTGGACATCTGCTGCATACCTGTAACCCCAGGTCTGAGAAGGTAGAGATGGGAGGATCACTTGGGCCTGCTGGCTTCCAGCCAGCTAAGAAAATGTGAGTCCCAGGTTCAGGTAGAGATCCTTCCTTAAAGGAATAAGTAAAGAAAGAATGACAGAGGAAGACACTCCTTTAATCCAGCACTCTAGAGACATAAGCTGGTGGACTCAAGGCCCATTTGGTTTACAAAGAGAGACCCTGTCTCAAACAAAGACAGAAAAAGAGGGAAAAAACAACTCCTCAATTCATACAGATCTCTGTAACAGATTAATCATGTGTGTGTTATACATTAAATTAAATTTCCAAGTTTTTATAGCTAAATTAAATTATCTGCAAATCACAGAAGGTGTATGTAAAATAGAAAGGTACTGACTTTAATCTCTAAAAGGAATAAAACCAATTTAAGTAAGCATAGAACCTTGGATATGATCAAGAGGACATACCCAAGATTTTGCTAGAAAATAATCTTTATGTGTATCACTGAACAGTTTTCTCTAGTTTTTGTTATTTAAGCAATAGTTTGTGGGTGAATCTAATCTGAGTTTAGGTATACATGGGCTAGAATTCCAGCCAGAGCCTCCCAGAGGCACAAGTGAGAGTCATGGTGTTAGGCTCAATCCACCACACTCACACAAGAAAGATGCTGGGGGGGGGGCACAAATAGTTGTAAATATAAGTTTAATTGAAGGTTAGTTACAAGCAAGCAGGAAAGAAGCCACAACAACCAGCAACCAAGACAGAACAGATAAAGCACACTCCCATGGGACTGGAGGGCAGTGGCCCCGAGGTCCGATCCTCTCCCACTTTTATTCCCAGTTAGGGGATTTCCACTGCAGTTACGGTGACCTTTTCTCTGATTGGTGGGGCCTTGGTGGTTGCAGACCAGGTAGTCTTTCATTGGATCAGTCCACCTGTTCTGTACCCCTTTATTTGAAACAATGGTTGTCTTTAGCAGTGTGAAGTCCCTTGGACAGTAATGGGCTTCTTAGGGGGTAGGAAGCACTCCTTCAGGGCTGGGAAGGTTCATCCTGACCTCAGGTAGTTCTGGGAACTAATAACTCAAGGTGGGAGGGAGTAACTATGGGAACCAGACCTGCTTCAACTAGAGAGTTGCTCCTGCGTGGTTAACCCTTTCCTTTTGATTAACCTCGTTCTGACCTGGTCCTAACAATGGGATGACCCTGTCTAGGCTCATGAATTGGGATGTCATGATGCAAAGGTCTGGGATTGGACCCTTGGGACATGACTTTACACTGCCTATATAATGATCCATTCATTTGAATAAAGTGCCATTGTGTATTTGGATTCATACCTCACCATAAGTCCATGTCCTGTGTTTTCCGGTGTGTGCTTTCTGCATCGCCCACCATGGAAATGACAAGGCTGAACCACAACTTGTGCATAAATGTGGGGCTCAAAGAAATCCTAGAGAAATTCAGTATATGAACCCCATAATCCTGGCTCTTTGCCATTAATTGATTTCTCTCCTTCTTAATCTCTACTTTGTGCCATGGGGCTGGCACTCCTGCTTGATTGGACAGATGGGAGGTCAACCTGGAGACATGTGGTTTTGCACACATGGAGGAAACTGGTAAATTCCTGGCCTGGTTGGTGAAGCCATCTGCTCATGGGTGTTGGGGGTGGAGGCTGGCAGCCTCTTGGCCTGGCTGGCCACAGGGTTGTCAGTTTGCATGCAGGCCATGGAAGTCAACAATTTCCTGGTGGGGCTCAGGAGTCACCAGGCCCTCAACCACAAGTTTGCCCACAGTGCTGTCACCTTGCATGGGGACCCACGAAAAACCAGCAGTTTTCCTTGGCTTGACCATGCTTCATGGCTGTGTGCTGACAACTCATCCCCTGTTGTCTAGAGCTAGTTTTTCTAGTTTGGGCCACAGCCAGCTGGAGCCAAGCTCTTCTTAAGTGAATTCCGCCCAGGCATGCTCAGTTGTTCCTCTGAAAGGCACTGGAGCCCAGATGTTTTAATGCAAATTCAGTTCCTAGGTAACACAGAGAGGCTGGAGCCCCCACTTCTGTAATGCAGATTCAGGGCTTTTCACCACTCAACTACAGTGACATTTGGGAGAGACCCTATGTCTCTTTAACGAAAAGTTAAGAATTTAGCATGAAAAACTTTACTCACATGTTCTTACCTTTTCAATCTGTCTTGATCTTCATTCTAAAATCTTTTATCATTGTTACCACCTGTTTCTAGATGGGATTGTGCTGCACTCTTGGCTTTTGTGGGTTTCTTGGGCAACTGTCTGTAAATTGTTTATCTAAACTGATTTTTTTCATCCACTCTCTTTTTTTGCTGGCATAATTATAAGTCAATAAGACTTGAGACTTGGTTAGCAGATTAGATTGGAGATACGAAAACAGCCACCAGTTGGGAAATTAAGCCCCAGGACCAGCAGTCTCTTGGCTTGTGCTGTAGTTTTTTGGCTAGCCATTTAATCTGGGTAACAGCTATCAGCTGCCAGATGTATATCAGACTACAGATAAGCAAACCACCACAAATTGGAAAATTAAGCCCTGGGACCAGCAGTCCCACAGCTGTGGGAGGACCTAAAAGGAGCTAGCAGCTCTTGGGCCATGTCTTTTTCTAACCTGATCCAAGGTTTGTTATTTCATGTCCCCTTCCTTTTCCTGGCTATAGGACCTGCAGTTGGATAGTGAGTTAAAAGGCTGGCCTTGAATGCATGGCTCTGAGATTGCTGGATGATTTGCTGAGAGACTATCAGATCTCATGGCAAATGTTGAAGAATTAACCATGAAAAAAAGGTCACATGGTTGTGTTGTTGTTTTTTTTTCACATAAATTTATTTATTTACTTTTAACAAATCTAGACCCATGTTCCCGCTCATTCCCCCACCCCGCCAGAGCTCATGCATTCTGCCAAACATGCTTTCCATCTCTCAGTCTTTCTCAGTATTTTCCATGGGGAAGTTGACTGTTTTGAGCAGAAGTTCACCATCTCAGTCAGTTCTTTGATGCAGTCTTTTCTGTTGTTGTTGTTGTTTCCAAAATGTATTATGCCCAACTGCTTTGTACAAAAGCTCAAGGGGCCCTACACAAGAAATACTTACAACTGGGTAGTTGGCACTAGCATCCACAGATGAGGGATACCATTCGT
>VZQC01012504.1:3091995-3130147 GCA_009823505.1 Rhizomys pruinosus
CAATTCTGTTTCTCTAGAACCACTTCTGGTACCAAAATCTGTATTAGTCAGGGTTCTCTAAAGAAACAGAAGCAACAGGATGAATATATAACTATATACAATTTATTGATTTGCTCACGTGATGGAGCTCAACAGTAGCGCTGAACTGGAGAGGCTGGGAATCCAGGGAACCGCTCAGTCCGCAAGGCTGGATGTCTCAGTAGTCCGAGTCTAGTGCTGAAGGCCCGAATGGATTCCAGGAGATCTGCCAGACTCAGTACACGCTGGGATCTGAAAGGTTGATCACAGCAGCAAGACAAACTCACCAGATAAGAGAAGCAAGCCGCAGGAGGAAAAGGGACCAGCTCCCGCTGCCATGGCCTTAAATACTGCCTGCCGGCAGAAGGTAACACCCACATTTGGGGTGGGCCATCCGGGTTGAGGTGGTCCAATCAGAAGACCCTTTTCTCTTACTTGTTCCTTAGTCCAGTCAAGTTGACACCCAGGATTAACCATCACACTTGGGTAATTTATAAAGCCTGTCTTTTCACTCCAAAGATGTTTTGCTTAGTGTTCAAATGTCTTACATACAAAGCATTACTAAATACTGAAATGAATAGCTCCCTGGGGCAGAAATAATCATTGCTTTGAGTTAATTACTATCCTTGAGGGTAAAGAACCCTATTGTGATTTATCAATGTTAGCATATGTGGCCATTTATTAGCGAGCAGTTTACTAAAAACCTTGCTTCAAGTTTCAAAACAGTTGTAACCAGTAAGTAGGAAGAGGCCATATGTGGTTAGTAGAGCACTGAAATGATATCGTATCTTTGTGATTCCATTATTTGGTGTATCATCTTGTTCAGTTCAGGTTTCTATTTGTCTATTCTTTGCCCAGTTGACCTGTCTAATGGATAGAGTTGAGTATTAAATTCCCCTAATACTAGTGTGCTAGAGTCAATCTGTGCCTTAAAGTCCTGTAAAATTGGGTTTATGAAGTTCAGTGTGCCTGAATTTGGTGTGTATAAATTAATGATTGTGATATCTTCTTGGTTAATTCCTCCTTTGATAAGAATGAAATGACCTTCTTGATCTCTTCTGATTAGTTTTAGTTTGAAGTCTACTTTATCTGATATTAGAATAGCAACTCCTGCTTGTTTCTTAGTGCAATTTGCTTGTATTATTTTTTCCAATAATGCCTGTCTTTAAAGGCAAGATGGGTTTCTTGCAGACAACAAAAAGATGGGTTTTGTTTCTTAATCCCTTCAACAAGTCTATGTCTCTTAATTGGAGAATTAAATCCATTAATATTTAGCGTTATTATTGAGAGAATTATATTACTTCCAATGATTTAGATTTCTGGTGCCTCTTGCCCTTGTTTTTTTTTTCCATATTAGTAGTATAATTTATTTTCTGGTGCTTGCTGGTTACAGTCATCACTACCCTCTGCTCTTTGTATTGCTTCAAATAGTCTCTGAAGGGATGGCTTTCTGGATAAGAATGCTTTCAACTTATTTATGTCATGGAACATGTTCCTTTCTCTTTCAATTATAATAGACATTTGTGCTGGATAAAGTATTCTGGGTTGACAACTATAGTCATTTAGAACTGGGAATACATTAGACCAAACTCTCTGGCTTTCCTTGGTTGCAATGAAAAATCAGCTGTAATTCTGATAGGTTTTCCCTTATAAGTGACTTGTTTTTCTTTCGTTGCCCTCAGTATCTTCTCCTTGCTTTGAACATCTAGTGTCTTTACTAAGCTATGGTGTGGGGAATTTCTTTTCTGGTTCTGATTACTTGGTGTTCTACATGTTTCTTATATTTGTGTAGATATCTCTTTAATTTGGGAAATCATTCCTCTACAATTCTGTTGAAAATCTGAGCAATACCATTATCCTGTGAATCTTCTTCCTCTTCTATCTCTATGATTCATAAGTTTGGTCTTTTCACAGTCTCCAACGGTTCCTGGTTATTCCATTCTTGTATTTTTTTTTTATTTTCATAATCTTTACTTGATTGATCCAGTTCTTCCATATTGTATTCTAATCTTGATATTCTATTTTCTACTTCACTCATTGTCTTATGAGATTTTTTTCCCCATTCTTTCCAAGTAGTTTGTAGATTGTTGCATTTCTTTTGTCACTTCAACTTGAATTTTCTTCAATGTTTCTATATATTTTATAATTTCATTCTGTAGTTTATCATTGTCCTCTTTAAATTTATGCCTATCTTCTTTTAGGTTCCTGAGTTCTTTGTAAAGCTTGTAGGAATACTCTTTATTCAAACATGGCAAACAACTATATAGGGTTAGGACATGCAGCCCTCAAACTGGATGACATCACTTCCAGTAGCCAATGTCAGATTTCTATGTCACCTTGCACCACCTTGATGGTGGTGCAGACCCATAAAGGGACGTGTGGGAGAACAGGTCAGCTCATAACACTGAGTAGGTCCAAGCCTGAACATGCCCACATCTACCCCTTTTGTTTTTGTCTCATAGAACTTGTGGTCAATTTCCTTCATCTGGCCCAAATAGCCATAAGTATTTTGTAAAAGTACTAAGAATAATCAGTGCCCAAACAATAACCTAATACAGAGAAAACCAACCAGTAAACAAAGGTAAAATTCACACAAACCCAATTAGCAAACATCTGTGTCTAATTTTATACAGATGAGTAGAGAATGAAGGAATCTGATTGTGGCCCAAAGTCTCAGGTCCAGCTGGAAAGGCCTGCAAACACAAGCATGCTGTCCAAATGAAAGTCCAGTCCATATTTGCTGTTATCTCACAATTCAACCCCCTTCTTTGGCCCTGACAAGCTGGCCCACGACGACTTCTGGAAATGGTCCCTGGGCCTTGGAGAATGGGGCAGGAGAGAGGGAGAAGTAAAATGATCTATTTTTATTGGAAGTGGCACATCAGACCCTTGGTTCTGTCCAAGCTATGCATCCAATGGGCTGGAGGGTCACCATAGGTTCTTGTTTTAGTTCTACTAATAAAACGCAAATAGCAGGGCTGTAGAGATGGCTCAGTGGATAAGAGCACTGACTGCTCTTGCAGAGGACCTGGGTTCGATTCCCAGCACCCACATGGTGGCTAAGAACCATCTTTAACTCCAGTTCCAGGGGAATCCAACACCCTCTTCTGACCTCCGCAGCACTGCACGACATGGGTGCACCAACCTACATGCAGACAGCACACTCATACACATAAAAAATAATAAATAAATTGAAAAAACACAAATAGCAAGAAGTGCAGACACTTAAACAAACAACTATAATGAAAAGTTACACTGTGAGCACAAACCTAAAGCTTTGGATGGTATCTTGGTCTGGGAACTGAAGCTTTTTGTGTAAAAGGATGGCAATAGTTTCCTATGGAGGGCCTATGACGTCTCCTTCCACTAGAGAGTCATGTCCTACCCCCCAAAGAGGGGGACATGGATCCAATTAGAATTTTTCTGGGTGCACAGGTACCAGGCTGCCAATACATATACTCTCTTGGTTGGTATGTAAAGGTATAGCATATAAGTTCTGCAGCAACTCTGAAGACCACCTCCTCTCAACAATCTGCACAATGCTCTCTGGCACCATGAAGTTCAGCCCTTCATTCATAGGGCAAGGTCTCAACAAAATTTTTCCTTTTCATGCTCACATCATGTCTCTTCAGCAGTAGGGTCTACTACCCCCAAATCACAGGCAAATAGCCTTTGAGTGTGGGTGGGTGCTTTTGAAGCCTCCCTGGTCAACAGCTCCTTGGTACAGTAGCCCACACCTGGTACTAGAGCACTCCTAGACCAATGTGTTCTAACCAACCATAAAGCTCTGGAGGATTTTATGATTATACTTGTCTTTGGTACTCCCTTTCATGAATTTTACTCTTTATACTTGTTTTAGGGGCACAGAGAAATCCCTCCAACAGATCTCACACCTGTTATTCAGTTAAGAGGGATACAAAGGAACCTGCCAAGTAAGTCCCATACAGAACCATCACCATAATAATAAATTCTTCTAACAGCTGGAGGAGAAGTAGAAAGGTCTCTCACTCCAGAGTTAAGTAAAATGTGGAAGTAATTTTCATTAGGACAGATTATTAACAGTTATTTTAATTTGAAAAATACAACCCAGAGAGATGCCAGCAGGAACAGTGAATTGGGTACCTTCTGCGCCTGTGACCCATGCATCCCCATGTCACCCTGTGTATTAGCTCTCTGCAAAGTTGCATTTTCCTGGACTTTATCTGACTTTTCTTTGATACTTAGATGGGCCAATCAGACTGCCAGTGGCTCCTGGTCCATCTTTTAAAGTCCAAGGATGGACACTTCTCCCTGACACTCAGATTGGTCATGGCTCTGTCTGTGGCAACACACAAGCAAACCCTCTTTCCAATTCTCAGCAGGGGCTCTGAACCCTTCCATTGTCCAGACATTGGATCTTACCAATGGTGCCTCATTATGCCCTGCCCTGCCATACATGGGTTTATAAACAAAACTATTTATATTTTTATTATGCATGCCAAGATGGAATTTAAACAAATAGTCTTTATACACAGAACAATGGCCATAATTTAAAAATAACACATGAGGGGCTGGAGAGATAGCCTAGTGGTTAAGAGCACCGACGCTCTTGCAGAGGACCTGGGTTCAATTCCCAGCACCCACATGGCTCAAAATATGCCAGAAAAACGATGAGACCAAAGCCAAATTAAACTGAGGAGAGGGAGTTTATTTCTCATTAGTGGGCTAACCCAGCTAGGGGGACGGACCCACAGATCAGTCCATAAATGAATTGGCCCCTCACAGGGTTTGAGGGGGTGGCTTTTATAACCCTGTGACAAATTCAGGCAAAGATCAGATAACACTAAGTCGTAATCAATTAAGTGCTTTACAGATAACATTGCATCACAGAAACTCTCTTCATATAACATTTGCCCAATTTTAAGGGATTATGTTAGATTTTGGCAGCTTTTAAATAGTATATTTTGCATAATGTTTATGTCAAGGCCCAGTTCTCTCTATCCTTTAAATTTTAATTCATGTCTTTAGAAAAATTTTTCCTTATAATGTCATGTTCTTATATGTTTCCAGGTGTTAGAATCTAATATTCTTAGATGCAGAGAGGTATCATATCATTATATTGTATTCATGTGTTATTTTTATTTAAAAAAATTTTTTATTATTATTTATTTATTTTTGTATGTGTATGAATGTACTGTCTGCATGCAGGTCTGTGCACCCATGTCGTGCAATGCCGCGGAGGTCAGAAGAGGGTCTCGGATTCTTTTGGAACTGGAGTTCTCCTGGAATTTGAGTTACAGACGGTTCTTAGCCACCATGTGGGTGCTGGGGATCGAACCTGGGTCCTCTGTAAGAGCGGTCGGTGCTCTTAACCGCTAGGCCATTTCTCCAGCCCGGCACATGCCTTTAATCCTAGCATTCAGGAGGCAGAGCACCCACATGGCGGCTAAGAACCATCTGTAACTCCAATTCCAGGAGAACTCCAGTTCCAAAGGAATCCGAGACCCTCTTCTGACCTCCGCGGCATTGCACGACATGGGTGCACAGACCTGCATGCAGACAGTACATTCATACACATACAAAAATAAATAAATAATAAAAAAAAAATTTAAAAAAATAAAAATAACACATGAATACAATATAATGATATGATACCTCTCTGCATCTAAGAATATTAGATTCTAACACCTGGAAACATATAAGAACATGACATTATAAGGAAAAATTTTTCTAAAGACATGAGTTAAAATTTAAAGGATAGAGAGAACTGGGCCTTGACATAAACATTATGCAAAATATACTATTTAAAAGCTGCCAAAATCTAACATAATCCCTTAAAATTGGGCAAATGTTATATGAAGAGAGTTTCTGTGATGCAATGTTATCTGTAAAGCACTTAATTGATTACGACTTAGTGTTATCTGATCTTTGCCTGAATTTGTCACAGGGTTATAAAAGCCACCCCCTCAAACCCTGTGAGGGGCCAATTCATTTATGGACTGATCTGTGGGTCCGTCCCCCTAGCTGGGTTAGCCCACTAATGAGAAATAAACTCCCTCTCCTCAGTTTAATTTGGCTTTGGTCTCATCGTTTTTCTGGCATATTTTGAGCCATGTGGGTGCTGGGAATTGAACCCAGGTCCTCTGCAAAAGCAGCCAGTTACTGACTGGAGATAGCTCTCCAGTCCCAAAGCAAACAATTAAGTTTTTATTTGTCTTCCTTTGAATTTATGACTGGAAAACCAAGTGGATCAGTCAGTACAGCTAGGCCTGAAGGCACACAACTGTGACCCAAGCACTTGGCAGGTAGAGACAGGAGGATCAGGAATTGAAGGCCTGCTTGGAAGATTTACTGATCCAAGACAGCCTAGGCTAAAGAATAAGACTCTTCCTCAGAAACCAAACCAAAACAACCAGATGGGTACCAGCAACTACGCTGTAAGCCCTCAGGCACCAAATGTGAATATTTCACTGCTCTCTCCAGACTAAAGATCCCACAGCAGGGGTAGGTTTGGCATTCAGGTTTGCAATGAACTTTCCTGCTAGGGAAAGGAAGGAAGGAAGCAAGGAATAGGAAAAACTTATTCCATCTGTGAAGTCTAAGCTGCCAAAGTTCTATTAACTCAGCAGAAGAAGCCCTCGCCCAGCTTGCCTGAGGTGAGCTTTGCTTTTGGCACAGCCAGTTCTTTCTTCTGCCTGATTGGCCCTGGAGTGTCGACAGAATTTTCATCAGAGCTCAGATCTGGGCTTAAAAGAGGTGGTCTGTCCATGCTCAGCTCCCTGTTCTCAGCCATGGCGTTCGCCATCCTAGTGTTCAGGCTTGTTGTCGGCATCCTGACTTTCCCCATGTATCTGCTGAACTTTCTGGGCGTGTGGAACTGGGTGTGCAAACGATTGTTCCCACAACTCCTGTGGAGGTTTGTGGTGTTATACAACTGGAAGATGGAGAGCAGGAAGCAGGAGCTCTTTAGCAACCTGCAGCAGCATGCAGGGCCCTCCGGGAAGCTGTCCCTGCTGGAGGTGGGCTGCGGCACTGGGGCCAACTTCAAGTTCTATCCACCTGGATGCAGGGTGACCTGTCTCGACCCCAACCCCAACTTTGAGAAGTTCTTGGTCAAGAGCATTGCCAAGAACCAACACCTGAGGTTTGAGCGCTTCTTGGTAGCTGCTGGGGAGAACATGCACCAGGTGGCCGATGGCTCCATGGACGTGGTGGTGAGCACTCTGGTGCTGTGCTCGGTGAACAGCCAGGAGAAGATCCTGCGGGAGGTGCATCGAGTGCTGAGGCCGGTGAGTGACTCGTGTGAGGGTTGACTAGCTGACTAGCCGCCAGAATGTGCAGTCCTAGCAATTTCAGGAAGATTCTAACATAAAAAAGCAAACTAAGGGCTGGAGAGATAGCCTAGTGGTTAAGAGCACCAACGCTCTTACAGAGGACCCGGGTTCGATCCCCGGCACCCACATGGCGGCTAAGAACCGTCTGTAACTCCAAATCCAGGAGAACTCCAGTTCCAAAGGAATCCGAGACCCTCTTCTGACCTCCGCGGCATTGCAGGACATGGGTGCACAGACCTGCATGCAGACAGTACATTTATACCCATACAAAAATAAATAAAATTAAAAAAAAAAAAAGCAAACTAAAAGAGTGTCAGATGACTCCAAAGGAGAGGGCTGATTCTATGTATATAAACGTGGACCTGCACAGAGAAAAGAGCTCATAAACACAGCTTAACAGGAAAACAGACTCGGTAGTTGTTTTTACCAGGAACAACAGCTAAAGGTTTCGTGTCCCTCATGTTACAAACCATTACATGTTAGTAGGAACACTAAGGGGTTTTGTTTTTGTTTGTTTGTTAGTTGGTTTTGTAACTGGCTAGAAAAACAAAAGTCAAAGATGAGCAGGTATGGGAATATAAATAAAAATGGCTAATTATCTGATTAAAATGTGTATATTACAGCTAGAGATGACTCTTACAGTTAATATGGCCCTAGGGCCAGTCTGGGGAACTCCACCCTCACACAGGCTGAGCCGGTGATTTGAGTAACTCCACCCTCACACAGGCTGAGGAGGTGATTTGGATGTTCCTTCATGTATATCAAAACTTCAAGTGAGCACCTTCTTGTCTATTAGAAACTTAATCGACAGCTAGCAATGTGCAAGCCTTTTCTGTAAGCAATGATGCTCACTAAAGTAGCATTTGCAGTGCCATAAACTGGAAATAATTTGTCTGTGGATGGGAAGTTGTTAAAGAAATTGTCACATAGTAAGTAGGGAACTCTGCAGCTATTAAAAGGAACAAGAGCTGGCTACAGGGAGACCCTGCCTCAAAAAGACCAAAAAAAGAAAAAAAAAAAAAGATCTGCTTAGAAGCATAATGTGATCTTGTCTCTGTTGCACAGATGGATCAGTATCAAATAAATAGATAAAGACTGACTCTTAACCAGGTGTGACTGTTCACATTTTAAATCCAAGTGCTTGGCAGACAGAGACAAGAGGATCCTGTAGTTGAGGTTACCCTGGGCTACACAGTGAGACCTTGTTTTATAAAAACAACCAATAAGGGGCTGGAGACAGTTGAGGTTACTTGTTGGGCCTGGCAGTTAAGAGATACTTGGTGTAGCCCGTGGTAGTGGCACAGCCTTTAATGCCAGCACTCAGGAGACAGAGGAAGGCAGAGCTCTGTGAGTTCAAGGCCAGCCTGGTCTACAGAGTGAGTTCTAAGCCAGCTGGGGCTACAGGGAGACCCTGTCTCAAAAAGACCAAAAAAAAAAAACAAAAAAAAAGAATACTTGTTGCATTTTCAGAGCACCCACATGCAGCTCACAAGTGTCTGTAACTCCATTTGTGGGGATCCATTGCTTCTTCTGGCCCCTTACGGACTCCTCACATGGTGCACATACACACATGTAGGCAAAATATTCATGCACAGAAGATTAAATAAATGTTAAAAAAAAAAAAAACAGAACAGGGGCTGGAGAGATGGCTCAGTGGTTACGAACACCGACTGCTCTTGTAGAGGACCTAGGTTTGATTCCCAGCACCCACATGGTGGCTAAGAACCATAACTCCAGTTTCAGGGGAATCTGACAGCTATAGCATTGCATGACATGGGTGCACCTACCTACATGCAGACAGTACACTCATATACATAAAATAATAATAAGCCAGGCATGGTGGCACATGCCTTTAATCTCAGCACTCAGGAGGCAGAGGCAGGAGGATGTCTGTGAGTTCAAAGCCAGCTTGGTCTACAAAGTGAGTTCCTGGCCATCTGGGGCTACAGGGAGACCCTGTCTCAAAAATACCCCCAAATAAATAAATAAATAAATAAATAAATAAATAAATAAATAAATAAATAAAAGTCAAAACCAAGCAAAGGATTTACTGGTTTTTTTTTAAATATTTTATTACTTTTATTTTATGTGTATGGGTGTTTTGCCTGCGTGTATAGGTGCACCAGTGTTGTGCTGCGATGGATAGCTAACTACAGCAAAACCCACAGTTCTGCTCACACTAGCAGGAACTTATTCTGAGCTGCAGAAAGCAGTTTTAGCAAGCCTGCCAACTTCTCCCATCAGTGTCTGGCCTTGGCTTATTCCAACTTGGTTAAAATAAAGTATTGTAGCTAATCAACAAACCTTGATTCTCTCAGTTACTTAATCAACAAACCTTGATTCTCTCAGTTACTGCCTACAAAACAACCTCAAGGTCACCATGCAGCTGTGAAGCTGTGTATTCACTTTGTGTTGTTATCATTTGATTGGACTTGACACTGATTAACAACTCAAACCAACATCCTCAAACCCAACAACCACAAAAGGGACATAAAACAAATAACAACAAAAAGTAATTCATTTTATTTATTTATTTATTTATTTATTTTTATTTATTTTTTATGTGTATGAATGTACTGTCTGCATGTAGGTTTGTGCACCTGTGTCGTGCAATGCCTCGGAGGTCAGAAGAGGGCATTGGATTCCCCTGGAACTGGAGTTAAAGATGGTTCTCAGCTGCAATGTGGGTGCTGGGGATTGAACCCTGGTCCTCTGCAAGAGCAGTCAGCACTCTTAACCGCTAGGCCATCCCTCCAGCCCAAGTAATTCAATTTTTAAAATAATAGAAAACTGGAGGAGAGAGACTTTTTTTTCCTTTTGTTTTTGGTTTGGTTTTTGAGACAGTCTTATTTTTCAGTGTATATTGTTATTGAGTTTTTGTGCAATTCATATAACACATCTTAATCATATTTAGAGTTCCTCTCCTTGAGACAAACTCTTAGCTAATGAAAGGTGGCCCAATCATCCTCCTTCTACCTTGTAAGTCCTAGTTAGACTGAGGACCAGACTTAGGACCAGGCCTTCCCAGTTGCTGTGAAAATCAAACTCAAGTCTGCCAGCAAATACTCTAGTATGAGTATCTGAACTATCTCCCTAGCCCAAGATAAGATATACAATTGTGTGTGTGTGTGTGTGTGTGTGTGTGTATACATTTTTTTTTTTTTTTGGCAGCCTGGGACCTGAGGCATGGTGATTTGGCAGTTGAGCAGCACCAAGGACTTATCTGTTTCTTCCTCCCAGCAACAAGCATGCACCACTCTGCCAGGCACCTAAACCACACTGTGCCATGGTGTTTGTTTTGAAACAGCATCTATGAAGCCCAAGCTAGCTCTGAACTCACAATGGTAACCCAGGCAGCCTAACCTTAAAGTCACAACAATCCTGCCCCAGGCTCTCGAGTGCTGGCATAAGAGGCTTGTGCCACCATAAATAACGCTGTTGAGAAAGTTAACATGAAATAAACAGTAAGGGTGGCACTTGACACACGTTACAGGTGTTGAGTTTTAGCTACTCATTACTTCTATGACCAGAAAATGTATGTCATTTAGATTGACAGCCCTATGGGAATGTTTGTTTTTGGAGCTGGAAAGAAGGTTCCATGGTTAGGAAGAATAGCTATCATAGAAGGTCTGGATTTGGTTCCCGGTATAGACCAAATAATCATACACATAAAAATACAAAACATTTAAAGTTTGATTGCTTTGAGTCAGAGTCCCACTTGTTAGCTCTGGGAAGCTCAGACCTAGCCCAAGGCCTGAGTGACCCCCTAAGGACCAGAACCTCAACTGACCTTAACACCAAAACTAATTTCATTTATCTGAGCTAACTGTGTGGTTTTAAATACCCCAACAGGAAACTGTAATCTAAAGAAGAGAAAATGAAATAACTTATTACCAGAGAGATAGGTGAGAGACCTACTGTGCCAAGTTAGGAACATAAAGTATCATGTTAGAAAATATCTCAGAGATAGGTGACATATTTAATGTTCCATGCCAGAAAGTACCACCTTTTATATTCTCATGGTTATGGCTCTCATTCTGGAGCCCTGTGTGAACTAAAGCTGGCCCTCATTCTAGAGCTCTGTGTACTAAAACTTTTTTCCAATTCCTCAAACCAGGGTACATGTCCTCTTTCTGTCTGCAAACCCTAAACAGGGACCCTCCAATTGCTAATGCACACAGTAGTCCCATGTTGGTACTGTGAAGTCTCTGCACTGGTATACTCGTATAAGACTCAACCAGCTTTTCTTTTCAGTGGCAGAGAAAACACCCACTAAGTACTGGCCACTATCGATCTGGACCAAAACCACTGGGCACAGCACCCAGAGCAGCCAAAATGGGAAACCAGATTCTAACCCTCCAGCCTGACAGCTGTTCCCCCAAGCCTTTGCCCCCCATCAGCTCTGAAGCAGATACAGAAGAGAGAACAGTGTCCCATTTCCTTATTATAAGCAAAAGGCTGGAATGTTAGGTCTGGGTTTCCCAGAATCCCAAGGGTCACACAGACACCCACTTCCTCTAGAGGCTGTCAATCTTCTGACCTCTTCTTCTGTACCTGAGGCCCTGCCCCATGGCTATAAATGGGAGGCCCCAGTCATCTTGCCCTGCCCTGCTGCCTTTGTTCCACCACGTGTCTGCAGGCGGCCCACTCTGGCAGCCCACATGGAAGTAAAGCATGTTCCTGGAGTGACTTAAACCTCATGTGCCTTTTATCTGGGGGTTAGCACCTTTTTTTATAACCTAGTACTACTCTGTTGACTGGGTCAGCTGGGCTAGCCTGTAACTCAACATCCTCTTACATTAGCCTCAAAGTTGGTTTACAGTCATAGACAACCTCGCCCATTACAAAATTCAAGACAAGTTGGAACTGCTTTATGCAAACAGTGTCTTCTCATAACTTGAGCCTCTGCACCACTGCAATCTGATGCTTTGCTCATCTTTTTATCTTTTTTTTTTAATTTTATTTATTTCTGTACATGTATGAATGTACTGTCTGCATGCAGGTTTGTGCACTCGTGTCGTGCAATGCCGCGGAGGTCAGAAGAGGGTGTTGGATTCCCCTGGAACTGGAGTTCTCCTGGAATTGGAGTTACAGACGATTATTAGCCGCCATGTGGGTGCTGGGGATTGAACCCGGTTCCTCTGTAAGAGTGGTCGGTGCTCTTAACCTCTAGACCATCTCTCCAGCCCCAGCTTCACTCATCTTACAAACCTGTTTTCCCAAAGCAATATCCTTAAAATGTTGTTTTTATTTCTCTCCCAGGGAGGGGTTTACTACTTCTTGGAGCACGTAGCAGCGGAGCGGTCCACCTGGAATTACTTCTGGCAGAAGGTTGCAGATCCTGCCTGGTACCTTATGTTTGATGGGTGCAATCTCACCAGAGAGAGTTGGAAGTCTCTGGAGCAGGCCAACTTCTCCAAGCTGAAGCTGCAGCACCTCCAGGCACCGCTGCCCTTGTTTGTGCGGCCTCATATCTATGGCTATGCTGTGAAATAGCTATGTAAGGCACCCTAGAAAGAAGCCAAGGACACTCAAGTCTCTGGCAAGTCTCCCAGTGGAGACTGAGGCACTGGCAAGGGTTTGTGGGGTGGTTATTCTGATCTGGGCCTGCCAGAGGGTCTTCAGCAGTCCTTTCTATGTATCTTAACAAAATACATTTTTCGAGATCATTTTACAGAAGTTGTATTTTAATTATTGTTCTACTTTCCTTTCAATTGATGTAACAAAGCACTCTGACCAATTCCAACTTGGGGAGGATAGGGTTTATTTGGTTCACATCTCCTGGGTCACAGTTCATTACTGAGGGAGCCCAACAGAGGAACTTGGGGCAGGATCCTGGAAGCAAGAGCTGAAGCACAGTCCATGGAAGAATGCTGCTTACTGACTTGTTCCCCTGGCCCATGCCCAGCCTGCTTTCTTATACTGTACATAACAACCTGCCTGGGGTGGCACCACCCATAGTGGGCTGGGCCTTCCCACATAACTCAACAATCAAGACAATATATCACAGACGGGGCCACAAGCCAGTCGAATGGAACCAATTCCCCAACTGATGCTCCCTCAACCCAGGTGTGTCTATCCAGCACAAATATCAAGTCAATAAATAAATTCATAATCACTTTAGAAAAGTAAATAAAAGAAGCAGTAGTATTTGGCTCTGCTTTTTTTTCAGTATCCAAGAAGGAGCCTTGACTCCAGACAATAATGGTATTCAAACATACAGAGTTTGCTTTGTGTAGCTAGGTAAGCATAGTCACTCTCAAGCCTCTTGCCACAGTCTCCTGAGTGCTGGGATTATGAGTGTACCTCACCCTGCTTTGCCCTCAAATTTTTTGGTGTGTGTGGACTGGGAGTTGGATTTGGGGCCCAGTGTATGTAACACTCTTCCACTGAGCTACACCCGTAGCCCAATTTTTATTTAACTGGTGCATAATACCGAGTACCTTCTGTGTGTTCTGCTCTTGAATGGTCCCTGTGCTAGACATGGTTCCTGTGCTCATGGAGCAGTTATGATCAATGCCAACTCTGGAGAAAAACCACGTGTCCCAGAAAACATTATCCGAATGCCTGGTGGAAGAGACCAGAGGCTTCTATGAGCTCGATTCCCATTGGATGAATGAAGAGTATACCAGCTGTATGGAACAACTTGTGCCACAGCTGCATAAAAGGAAGAATTTCATGTTCAAAAAAGTGATGGCAAGGCTGGTGAGATGGCTCAGTGGGTAAAGGTGCCGAGTGCCAATCCCTGGAACCAACATGGTAGAAGGAGGAGAGGACCAACATCTAAGAGTTGTCATCTGACCTCTTCCATGTTGATGAACACACACACACACAGGGAGGGAGGAAGGTAGGGAGGGAGGGAGGGGGGAGAGAGAAAGAGAGAGAGACAGACAGACAGAGATAGAGAGAGACAGAGAGAGAGAACAAGCATGGCATGGTGCCAGAGTCAGGGTGAAGGAGGCTCTGTGCTGACAACCGTCTCCATCCACTTCTTAAATCCTGTTAAGACTGTGGACCTATATGAACCCAAGTATTTTCATTGGTATCCCCAAATATGAAGATGTCTTATCTTTAAACTAGAAAACATTTACTCCCAAGGGATCTAATGTTCCAAGTCCTCTGAATTGCTACACACCTATTGTAGGACCACAGTCAACTTTGACCTGGAAACCTTGAGAAGTGTTCACCCTTGACCCCCATCCTTAAGTCTGGGAAAAGGTCACTGTAATTTTGCTTGGTCTCTGTGAGAGATTAGCGCCCACATCCTATTGCCTACTTCCATAGAGAGCCCACACCCTACATCCTCTTCCCCTTAAGCGCCCACATGTCCTTTATCCTACTTTGTCCTATGTTCTGCACCTTACTGTCCACACCCTATTGCCTGCTTTCCCCTTAAAACGCTGCAGAACTCACATGACAACTCACCACTTATTTTTAAAGCTTAATTTCATTTTTCTGAAATTTTTGTTGTTGTTTACTCTTTTTTTTCCCACCAGCTGTTTTGGATAAAAGGATGCTTACATCTTAAAGTAAAGAATGAAACTGCTGGGGCTGGAGGGATGGCCTAGCGGTTAAGAGCACCGACTGCTCTTGCAGAGGACCCGGGTTCGATCCCCAGCACCCACATGGCAGCTGAGAACCGTCTGTGACTCCAGTTCCTGGAGAACTCCAGTTCCAGGGAAATTGAGACCCTCTTCTGACCTCCACGGCATCGCATGACACGGGTGCGCAGACCTTCATGCAGACAATACATTCATACACATAAAAATAAAATAAAAAAATTAAAAAAAAATGAAACTGCTATAAATCATCATAAAAAGGAAAAAAAAAAAAAAAAGAAAGCTGCAGAGGTGTGCTTTCCATGGCCCTCAGGATGGCTGGCGGCCCGTGGATTCACCTGAGAGAGACTGCATTTCCTGGAATAAATGCCTACCTTTATATACTTAAAAATAAAGCTGCAGAGGTGGTCACGTGCTTGCTGGCTCTCAGGCTCCCAGGCCAGACACCAGACCGCTGTCCCCTAAAATAAAACCTGAGTTATCTTCAATGGAATCCTGAGTACCTTTTTGAGGCTGGGGCCTTCCCTCAAAAGAATCTAACATCTGGTGCTGAAACCTGGGAGAGGTCAAGAGCCTGGCTGCCTCGGGCCAGGCGGGCCACTGCTGATGGACTCCCTTCCTCTGTACGCAGGCTTCCAGACTCAAGAGGAGCACGCCTTCCTCTCCATGCCGTCTTCCCTAGACTTGAGAGGAACACTCTTTCCTCCCTCTCCATGTGGCCTTCCCTAGGTCTGAGAGCAACACACTTGCTCTCTCTCTTTCTATTTCTTTTTCAGATGGTGCTCATCTCTCTCTCTCTCTCTCTCTCTCTCTCTCTCTCTCTTTCTCTGGGTTTCCCGGTGGACCCCAAGTTCCCTCTCTCTAAAGCTGTTCATGAATGCAGGGTGACCTCACAGCCCTTGGGCTTTTCTTTACCCTTCAGTTGGTGGGACACCACCCCAAAGCATGCGGAGCACTCACTTGGGAGCACCTATCAGACAGGGACCATGCTGCAAAGCCCCCATAACAGGATGGCGCCAAAAGTCCAGTTCCGAATTCTGGAGAGCTGATGTGGCCCAAGGAAGTGCCACCCCAAGTGCTCAGAATGTAACCATACTTGGACACTAACCAGCATATCATCCTCCCTTGATCCCCAAACCTATAAAGAACCCCCTGCCCTAGCCTGTGAGCAAAACTTCTCTGGCCCCAGTTCTCTGGGACCAGGGAACATCACCAGGGAATTGCACCAATAGCATTGTGTGTGTTTGTCTTTAATCTGGTCTGATACGGCCTCCTTGTATCAGCGAACCTTTCATCAGGTGCCAAAATATGGGATTGTACCAGACTCATGAAAACCTGGCTGTTTTTCTTAATCAACTACAGGAGACTATGGTTCAGTACACCCACCTTGACCTGGCTTCTCCAGGGGCGGCTATGCTCCTGGTTACACATTTTACTTCTCAGTCATCTCCAGATATCCGAAAACACTAAAAAATTCTGAGGACAGTCTCCACACCCCAGTACAGGAGTTGGTACGGATGGCCTTTTAAGGTCTTTAATGCCCAAGAGAAGGGAGCAGGGTCTTCCCAACAGGCTTGGCTACCACAGAAGGCTGCACGCCAAGCTCAAGCCCTGCTAGCTGCCCAGAGGACAAGGGCACTGCCCAGAGGGACTGGGGATGTCTGCAAGGCCCCATCCCACCTGGGCCCAGCTGAAGTCAACTCCACCAGGGGCCTGTTTCAAATGTAGCCAGGAAGGTCCCTGCCCCAACCCTTGGCAGCCCACCAAACCATGCCCTTGTTTAGCCTCATCTTCTGTGCTGCCCCATGGATGTCCAGGCCCACCAGCCCAGGTACCTCAGACCTTTCTGGCCTTTGAGCTCTTTGGCCTGGCGGAGGACTGACAGCACCCGGACTCCGAGATTGCCATCACCCTCACCAAGCCCAGGTAGCAAGTAAGTCCACCACCTTCTGACTTCCCACTCAGGTCTCACGTCCCCTTCCCTATATCTGTTACAGGGGGTGGAAAGGACCTCCTCCTTCCTGCTAAGGACTTTACCTCTTCCCTGCACCCTGGCAGGGCAGTTTTTCTCACTCATTTCTGATCATGCCTGTCTGTCCCGTGCCTTTACTTGGCTGTGATATCCTCAGCCACTTTGGGGCTACCCTCTTCCTGGCCCTCATAAACTATCCTGACTCTCATCTTCTTCCCCTGGTTGCCTCACAGATCCCCGCCCCAGACTGCCCCGTCCCTACCCTCCTGGATCCAGTCAACCCCCAAGTCTGGGATATCTCCACCCGAGTGATTGCTACCCACCAGTCTCTGGTCCTAGTTCACCTGAAAGACCCCTCTTCCTTCTGCTCCAGACCCCAATTTCCCATTTCTGAAACCCACCACTGTGGCCTCAAACCCATCAACATCTGCCTCCTGTCTCAGGACACACTCCCATTCTCCCTGTATGCAATCCCTCCGAAGCCTACCACTTAGGTGAGGACCTCTGTCTTATTAATGAAGCAGTCATCCCAATACACCCTGTGGTCAGCAATCCCTATACCTTTCTCTCTAATATTCCTCCCACCACTTCCCATTTCACTGTCCTAGACCTAAAGGAAGCCTTTTTATTGTCCCTCTGAACTCTTACCCATATTTCCTCTTCGCCTTTACCTGGGAGGACCCTGATACCCTGTCTGCAAGAGAACTCACATGGACAGTCCTCCCTGGGGAGAACTCACATGGACAGTCCTCCCTGGGGCTTCCAGAATTGTCTTTCTTTCTTTCTTTCTTTCTTTCTTTCTTTCTTTCTTTCTTTCTTTCTTTCTTTCTTCTTTTTTGTCTTTTTGAGACTGGGTCTCCCTATAGCCTCAGGTAGCCTTGAACTCACTCTATAGACCAGGCTGGCCTTGAACTCAGAGAGATCCACCTGACTCTGCCTCCCGAGTGCTGGGATTAAAGGTGTGCACCACCATGCCTGGCTTAAAAAAGGTTCTTAGCCACCATGTGGGTGCTGGAAATTGAACCCAGGTCCTCTGCAAGAGCAGTCGGTACTCTTAACCACTAAGCCATCTCTCCAGCCCCTGTCCTCATTTCTTTGGCCAAGCCTTGGCCTGGAACCTGTCCTCCCTTGACCTCAAACCCAGCACACTTTTCCAGTATATAGATGACTTTCTGCTCTGCAGCCCCTCTCTACCCATGTACCAACAGGTCACCTCTTGGCCCCTAAACTTTCTTGGCTCCCTGGGATACAGCGTTCCCCCATCCAAAGCTCAGCTATGCTCTCTACTGTTGAATACCTAGGTGTTCAACTTGGCCCATGATCAAAAACCCTTACCTCTGACCAAGCCCAAGCCCAAGCCCTGTGGGACTTATAGCCCCAGACCACGGCAGAACAGATTTTCTCATTTTGGGGCCTAGTGGGATTCTTCCAAGCCGGATCCCTAACTTTGTCATTAAGGCCAAGCCCCTGTACCAGGTAGCTCGGGAGACACCCTCGGGGCCCTTTACCCACCCAGCCATGGTCTGCCATCACTTATGTTGCAGAGCACCTTCTAGCAGCCCCCACTCTGGCTCTCCCAGACTCCTTCTGCCTCTACCACCTCTTCACAGACAAAAGGGCTGGACACACTGTTCAGTTCTTCTCCCAGTGGTGGTGGGCATCTCAGCAGCTTCATCCCGGGTGGCATCCGAGCTGAGCACAGGTGCCATACCGCACTCAGTTACCATCCGAGCTGAGCACAGGCGCCATAGCGCACTCAGTTACCATCCGAGCTGGGCACAGGCACCATAGCGCACTCAGTTACCATCCGAGCTGGGCACAGGCGCCATAGCGCACTCAGTTACCATCCGAGCTGGGCACAGATGCCATAGCACACTCAGTTACCATTGCTAAAGGGCTATGTGAACAACTCCAGAAAGCCACTGAGGACTCAGCTGAGTCCTCGCCCTCTCTCCAGGGCAGGATCACCTTGGTGGCTCAGGTCTCGTCGCAGAATCCCAGGGCACTGGACCTCCTCACAGCTAACAAAGGGAGCATCTGCCTGTTCCTGGGAGAGGAGGTGCTGCTACCACATCAAGGATTTGGGCCTGGTAGAAACGCAGATGGAATCACTCCAGAGGCTGGGGGAAGACATTAGGAGATGTAACCAAATCCCCCCCTCCTCCCTGTTCATGTGGCAGTACTCCCTTTTCCCTTGTTTCTCCCCTGTTTTGGGACCCCTCACTCTCAACTGCCTGTTTTTTCTCTTTGCTCCATGTCTCCTTCGATTCTGCCAGGAATGAATCCACGAGGTTTCCAGAGTGGCAGATAATCAAATGCTCCTACAAACATACTTCTCTTTGAGCCCAAACCCACCGACTCCAACTCCCCCTCCTCACATCATCACATGTCATCAGGAAGTAGCCAGATCTGAACTGGTGCCAATATACACAAAGAGGTCGGGATGTTTAGGTGAGGGCCCCGGCTCATCTTCACGCAGGCAGGAAAGTCCCCCCCTTGCCCCAGCACTCCCTCCCCACACCCGCACTGGAAAGCCCTGAAAAAAGGGATGACCCCCAAAGCCCAGTTCTGCATTCTGGAGAGCTGATGTAGTCCACATAATTGCCTGCCCAAGTGCTCAGACTGTAACCATACTCGAACACAACCCAGCTCCATCAACCCCCAGATCTAGGCCACCATTCTACAGTCTGGGAAAAGGTTGATGTAAGCTTGCTTGTTCTCTGTGAGAAATAAGTACCCACAGCCTATATCCTCTTCCCCCTGAGCGCCCACATGCCCTTTATCCTACTATCCACTATGCCTTTGCACCTTATTGTCCACACCCTATTGGCTGCTTTTCCCCTTGAAAGTCTGCAGAGGGGGCCATGTGCCTGCTGGATGTTATGCTCCTGAGAGAGACGATAGCCCCACTGTGCCCTAAAATAAAACCTGAGTTATCTTTAATGGAGTCCTCAATAATTTGGCATGGCCAGGGCCTCCCCTGGAAATGAACCTAACAATATCTGTTCCCTCCATAAAAGTTAAGGAATGGTACAAGTTGGTACTATTTTTACCTGATTTTTCTTTGTTTTTGAGACAGAGTTTCACATTCTATCCTAGGCTGGAACTCCTGTGTAGACCAAGCTGGTCTCAATCTCACAGAGATCTGTCTGCCTCTGCCTCTGTTTCCCAAGTGCTGGGATTTAAGGTATGGGACGCCACGCCCAGCTTTACTGATTCTTAATTTTCCTGCATACTTGTCATCTAAGGGGTGTGTACACATATGGAAAATGTTTCTTTTCAAAAATTTTCCCAGCAGCCTAGAAGACTCTATATCTTCTCCCAAAATATGAAAAGAATAAAATAAAGGCAGCACAGCAAAAGTTTGAGGAAACAGATTACCGACTTTTTAGTAGTTCATTTTGTCCAATATTTCCTCCCATTAAAAACATGTAGACCAATAAGATTGTTAGCATTGGTGATCAACTTATGATTGCCAGCAGGCAAAGATGCCTCTGTTTATTATAACAGTGCAAAATATAATTTCTTGAGCTTTAAAGAAATATACTGACTACTCTAATTTCTGGATATACTTTCCTTTTGGGTGTTTAAGTCTATACAATTAGCCCAGATTTAGGGAGCTTTGTTTTCTCAAGCTCAGATGAGGATCCGGTCCTCAGGGTTCACTTGGTCTTTGTGGGGGAAGCACCTGGTTCCTGTTGGGTTTCCTTTTACCAGTTCCTTCTATGTGAAAACAATGTCAGGTCTTGCTTGACCAGGCTTCCATTTGACACATAAGGGGACATTCCTCTGTGCTGGCCTTCCTCTTTAAAGACTGCACACTTAAAGCTGGGGCTGGAGAAATGGCCTAGTGGTTAAGAGCACCAACCACTCTTGCAGAGGACCCAGGTTCGATCCCCAGCACCCACATGGTGACTGAGAACCGTCTGTAACTCCAGTTCTAGAACTCCAGTTCCAGAGGAATCCGACACCCTCTTCTGACCTCCGCAGCATTGCACGACACAGGTGCACAAACTTGCATGCAGACAGTAAATTCATACACATACGGAAATAAATAAAATTTAAAAAATAAAAATAAAGACTGCACACTGGATTATATTCTTTCTGGTGCCTCCATGTCCTCTCTGGATGAGAAGACAGGTGACTCACAGTTAAACAGGACATTTCAAAAGATGCCCCCTCACATAATCTCCTGAGACTTAGTTGACCTCAAATAGGAAGGAAAAATATTGTCCCTTAAGTCCCTTGGCCGAATTGGTATGGGCATTATGTGTGGCTGTTAACCATGCACAAAGGCTAAGTTACACCAGCCTTATACTTTTAACTACTGTGTAATATTTAGATAAAGCTTAAACAAAAACTGAAGCAGCCTTGCATAAACATTGACTGGAAGAGAGGTTTAACACCATAGATTAGCCAGGCATGGCCCATGAAAGAGATTTTAAAAAATTTCAGGTGAAGACTGCTTACTACACACAGAAGCAGTCTCTTTTCTTTCCCAGACCCCCATATCCTGATTTTTCCAGAAAGCAGGAGTTATCTCACATACCTATTGACAGGAAATAAGCTGATGAAGTTTACCAAGCCCATTCAAACTGTCTCCTTCTGAACTGCATACCGCTGGTTGAGGAGATAAAACTTAGCTTGTCTTGAGCCAAATTATCTTGTTATGTCAAAAGAAATATCAAAAGTAACACTTATACAATACTGAGCAACATAAAGAACATCTTTCAGTAGCATGAGTAACCCAAAACCAGTCTGTGTCCATTTAATCCAAATCTGTAACTGGAAGTCCAGTACAAACCAGGAGTGGACTGAAAATTAACAACTCTGTACTGGTAGACATATATAACACCATAGGTTAAGAAACAATTTCATGTCTATAGTATTTATTTCTATGTAATGAGATGGAACAGTTATCTCAAATATACTATTATAAAGTATAAAATTTGAGATGTCCTTGCAAGCCTTAGAGTAGGTTCCAAATGGCCAATTCTCTCCAAATATTCAGAGGTGTTTTACTTAGGCATAGCAAAGATATAGACCTCAACAAACCTGGCAAACTGTTCACTCCAAAGAAGCCCTACCTAGCTGTCAAATGTTTTCACATATAAAATGTATCTAAATACAGAGATAAATTGCACCTAGAGTAGAATTAATCATCCCTTAAAATTAATGTATTCTCTTAAGGACCAGGAACCATATTGTAATTTAACAATCTTAGCTTACATGCCAACTTACTTATAAGTCAATTTGATATCAAGTAAATTATTATCCATCTTTTTTTTTTTTTTTTTTTTTTTTTTNGAGCTTTTTTTTTTTTGGTCTTTTTGAGACAGGGTCTCCCTGCAGCTCTGGCTGTCCTGGAACTCACTGTGTAGACCAGGCTGGCCTCAAACTCACAGAGATCCGCATGCCTCTGCCTCCCAAGTGCTGGGACTAAAGGCATGTGCCACCATGCCCAGCATTTATTTATTTCTGTATGTGTATCAATGTACTGTCTGCATGCAAGTCTGTGCACCCGTGTCGTGCAATGCCACAGAGGTCAGAAGAGGGTGTCGGATTCCCCTGGAACTGGAGTTCTCCTGGAATTGGAGTTTCAGACAGTTCTCAGCCGCCATGTGGGTCCTCTGTAAGAGCGGTAGGCACTCTTAACTGCTAGGCATCTCTCCAGCCCCAATTATTATCCATCTTAAATTGCACCCTTAGTATTAAGCATGACTCTTTACATTCAAATAGTTCAATAAAATAAGTACTGTGGTTAGACACAATGTCATGACAAACTAGTTTCAAAATCAACATAGATACCTTGATGAAAATACACAGACTCACACATGAGATTCTTATCTTAGTGTGTATTGAACAGAGCCATATACATTGCTACTAAATATGAAGGCTTTTTCTTGAATAAAGCATTTTCAGAAATGTCATTTACACTTTATTATAATAAATATTCCTAACTGGGTTTCAAACTCAACAACTGATAGAAAACAGAATTGTACATCTATTTCACACTCAAATCTAACAATAACCAAAAGTTCAAACAAAGATAATGGTTGAAAGATCAAAACAAGCTAATGGTTGAAAGTTTTACTTACAGATAATTCCTTTAAAGGACAAGGTGAAGAATGGGGTCACAAGAAGTATTTAGTCTTAATAAGGCAATAAATATCAATCCTTTATGCTCCTACAATAGCATATAGGAACCTAGAAAGTTATGAGAGATTAAAACACAAGCACAGAGTACACAGGGTTACAGGGGACAGACTGCCAGGCCAGCAGGGCCCAGTCCCAGGGAGGTACTGTTTTTTTCTTATGAGGAGGAATGAGGGGGCAGAAACAGATACAAAATCATTGGAGAAACCCAACAAAGTCCAATAGCTGTCTTAGGCTGCTCTCCCCCATCCCTTGGAGGCAAGAGACTGGGCTATCCCAGGCTGTCCCAAAGATCAGCTCCTATAATGCATGCCAGAAGAAGCCATTTGGAACCCCGACTCAGGTGCCAGACCCCTAATAGGTCTCTAGCCAGGGAAGCAGAGGCACAGCTGCCACATGGGCACCCCAAGGAGCTCAGGAACTCCCCAAGCTCCAAAGACTGCCACCTAAGCCAGACCAAGATTCCTGTCTAACTGCTGATGAAAATTTTACTAATAGCTAGCAAAAAGCAGTCTGTTTCTCATCCTTTGAGACAGGGTCTTCCTGTAGCAGCTGGCTGATAACTAGCCATGCAGACCAGGTGGGCCGACCTGGGGCTCACAGAGACCTGCTTGCCTCTGCCTCCCAAGGGCTGGGATTAAAGGTGTGGCAGGATTAAAGGCATGCTGGGATTAAATGTGTGGGCCACCACACCCAGCTGGTTTAAAAGACTCTTTTTTTTTCACATAAATTTATTTTTATTTTTTAAACAAATCTGGACCCGTGTTCCCGCCCATCCCCCCACCCCACCAGAGCTCATGCATTCTGCCAAACATGCTGCTCACCTCTTTCTCAGTCTTTCTCAATACTCTCCATGTGGAAGTTGACTGTTTTGAGCAGAAGTTCACTGTTTCAGTCAGTTCTTCGATGCAGTCCTTTCTGTTGTTGTTGTTGTTTCCAAAATGCATTATGTCCAACTGCTTTGTACAGAAGCTCAGGGGGCCCTACACAAGAAATACTTACAACTGGGTAATTGGCACTAGCATCCACAGATGAGGGATACCATTCGTCGTTTGTTTTTCTGGGACTGTGTTACTTCACTCAGCATGATGTCCTCTAGCTCCAGCCATTTTCCTGCAAAGCTCGTGATGTCGTCTTTCTTTACTGCTGCATAGAACTCCATTGTGTAGATGTACCACATTTTCTCTATCCACTCGTCAGTTGAGGGGCATTTAGGTTGGTTCCAGCTCTTTGCTATTGTGAAGAGAGCTGAAATAAACATGGCCGTGCATGTATCTCTGTGGTGGCGTAAGTCTTGAGGGTACATGCCCAGGAGTGGTATGGCTGGGTCGGGTGGCAAGTTCATTCCAAGTCTTCCAAGGGTTCTCCACACTGCTTTCCATAGTGGCTGTACGAGTTTACATTCCCACCAGCAGTGGATGAGTGTTCCCCTTTCCCCACAACCTCTCCAGCACTTGGTATCATTTGTTTTCTTGATCCTAGCCAGTCTTATTGGAGTAAGATGATATCTTAAAGTGGTTTTCATTTGCATTTCCTTAATGATTAGTGATGTTGAGCAGTTCTTGAGGTGTTTCTCAGACATCTCTAATTCCTCGCTTGTGAAGTCTCTGTTCAGTTCTTTGCTCCATCTATTGAGTGGGTCATTTGTTTTCTTTTTTCTTTGTTTTTTGAGTAGTTTATATATTCTGGAAATCAATGCTTTGTCAGATGTATCTGCAGTGAAGGTTTCCTCCCACTCTGTGGGATTTCTCTTCACTTCCTTGATTGTTTCTTTTGATGTACAGAAGCTTTTGAGTTTAATGAGGTCCCATTTGTCAATTGTCGACCTTAATTCTTGCACAGCTGCTGTCTGATTTAGGAAGTCTTTTCCTATGCCTATGTCTTGTAGTCTGCTGCCAACTTTTTCTTCTATTGCCTTCAGAGTTTGGGGTTTCACGTTGAGGTCTTTGATCCATCTGGAGTTGACTTTTGTACAGGGTGAGAGGTAGGGGTTTAATTTCATTCTTCTACAAGTGATGATCCAGTTTTGCCAACACCACTTGCTGAAGATGCTGTCTTTTCTCCATTGTGTCTTCTTAGCCCCCTTGTCAAATATAAGATGGCTGAAATTGTATGTGCTCAGATTGGATCTTCGGTTTTGTTCCATTGGTCAACAGGTCTGTTTTTGTGCCAGTACCAGGCTGTTTTTATGACTACAGCCCTGTAGTATAATTTGAAGTCTGGTATAGAGAGCCCCCCTGTGTCTTTTCACTCAGGGTTGTTTTTGCTATTCGGGGTCTTTTTTTTTTTCCAAATGTTAAAAGACTCTTAAAAGTTCAGCTGGGCCAGGGCACAAGATTCAGGTATGTATCAGGGCCTACCCTTCAGCAGAAGTCTTAAGGTATGCTGAGATTAAATAAAATTTTATCTAATAATTCATGTGCACAAATAAATGAAGAAGCAAAACTTAAGTGGCCATAGCTTAAAGTTATTTTAAGATAAGTAACACATGAAGATGAGTAGCATAATTACCTGAGATCTCGCTGCATGAATCATGTTAGCTCTTAACACACTGAAATATACAAGAACATGACATTATGAGGAGTTTTAAATGACATAAGAAAATGATGGTCATATCTAATGATATGAATTAATGAATTTGCTTATGATGATCTTTCGTAAGTAGGTACAGCTGAAATTAAGAGCACGGTGCTTTAGAAAGACAAGGTAACATGTACGTTGAAGAGTTTTGTAGGGTTTTAGAAAATATAGCTTAAAAGTTTTTTGCTTTGGAGTAATGATAGGCAGTAGACAGAGGAAAAATGTGGAGAGGAAAAACTTAGATTTGAGGTTATGAAAGCTTGGACGATGCAAGGAGGCCAGATCAGACCAGATTAAAGACAACCAAATGGGTTTATTGGAGCGGCTCTCAGGCCAGGTTCATTGGTCCCAGAGAACAGGACCAGAGATGTCTTGCACCTGGGCTAGGTCAGGGGGTTCTTATAGGCCCTGGGGATCCACGGAAGATGACGTACTGGTTAGGAGCTGGTTTGTGTCAAGGTATGATTACAGTCTGATTGCTTGGGTCAGCATTTAAGTGGGCTTTCCAGAATGCAGAACTGTGGTTTTGGCACCATCACTGTATTTGGAGTTTTCCAGCGTGGTCCCTGCCTAGTAGGTGTTCCCAAGGGAGTGCTCCACGTGCTTCAGGGTAGCCTCCCACCAACTTAAGGGTAGAGAAAAGCCCAAAGGCTGTGAGGCAGCCCTGTGTTCAGGAACACCTTTAGAGATGGGAACTTGGAGTCCAGGAAAGACCCAGAGAGAGAGATGACCACCATCCGAAAAAGAGAGAGAAAGAATGAGAGAGAGCATGTTGTTCTCAGGCCTAGGGAAGGCCACATGGAAAGGGAGGAGAAAGCGCACCTCTGCAGCTTTCTTTTTTTTTTCTTTTTATAATGATTTATAGCAGTTTCATCCTTTACATTAAGATGTAAACATCCTTTTATCCAAAACAGCTGGTGGGAAAAAAAGAGTAAACAACAACAAAAATTCCAGAAAAACCAAATTAAGCTTTAAAAATAAGTGGTGAGTTCTCATGTGACCTCTGCAGCGTTTTTAAGGGGAAAGCAGGCAATAGGGTGTGGACAGTAAAGTGCAGAACATAGGAGAAAGTAGGATAAAGGGCATGTGGACCATTAGGGGGAAGAGGATGTAGGGTGTGGGCTCTCTAAGGAAGTAGGCAATAGGATGTGGGCGCTTATCTCTCACAGAGACCAAGCAAAATTTTTTTTTTTGGTCTTTTTGAAACAGGGTCTCCCTGTAGCCCCAGCTGTCCTGGAACTCACTCTGTAGACCAGGCTGGCCTTGAACTCACAAAGATCCGCCTGCCTCTGCCTCCCAAGTGCTAGGACTAAAGGCGCGTGCCACCACGCCCGGCGCTTTTTACATATTATTTCTGTTTTTGTGCTGCGGTTTGAGCACATGTGTTTTTTTTTTATTGGTTATCTGACCAGTAAATATGGCTTTTGTTTGATTAAATTTTGATATATTTGTATTATTAATATAGTTTTGTTACTTTTTGTTCCGAGTCCTAGGTAGGCAGGACTGTACAGGGGATCAAGAGTCATGGAAGATGGCGGTTCTGATTGACTGAGGTGGTGTTTCGCACTTATGCTAGGGTGGTTGGCCACTCCAGGAAAGGGAGTAAGTCTGGAGAAGGGATTGATGTCTGCTGGGATTTTAGTTTGGGTGAGAACAGGGTGGAGGCGAGGAAGAATGAGATGGAAGGTGGGCGGGGTCTGACTTACCAAGATCTTCCCAAGGGTAGGTATGAGAGGCAGGTCAACTCCAGAGAGACTGGAGGCTGGAGTTTAGTGGTCTGTGCTAGGGTGTTTAGGCAGTTTTGGTTTGGGAGATAGATCAGAGGTTTAAGGTAGAAAATTAAGTGCTTGCCTGTGTCCCAGGCTTGCAGGATGGTGGTAGCGAGGCTGTGAGAAAAGGAAAAGCGAGTTTTGACTTACCAGATTCCTACGTGGGCGAAACTGACTGGCAAGACAGGTGTACCAGGAGAGATGCAATTTGGAATACCTGGACAGTGATGAAGCCCCAGATGCTGGGGTGGTTGGTGACTCAGTGTAAGGGAGTTGGTCCACAGAAGGGAGTGTTGTCTGTGGGGATCCTAGTATGAGTGAGAATCTCTAATCTTATTTGAAATGTCTATAAATACTTAGAAATTTGTGCATTTCTTTTTACCTTCCAGTATTGATTTTTAAGGTTAAATATTGTTGAAGATAAAATATATTCTCTATGAATTAAAATTAGAAATACTTGATATTTGCTTTACTGTAGAAAATATGGTCTACACACTGAGCTCTAACCCTGGTACACTTGTTTGCTTTGTTAGAAATGGTCAAACTCAGTCAAACTGGTAAACTGCACTTCTTTCTTATCAGTCTTTTCTGTCATCAATATTTTGTATCTATTTGATAATTATTGACATACCCTAACATACTTTGTTATTTGATTATTTGTCTGCATTTTGGTTTTCCTTCATTAATCTTTTTATTTAACATTTTATTGATTCCTTTCTTCCCTCCCTTCCTCTCCTTGCCTCCCTCCTTCCCTTCATCCTTCCTCTCTNTAAATAAAAATTGGGCTACGGGTGTAGCTCAGTGGAAGAGTGTTACATACACTGGGCCCCAAATCCAACTCCCAGTCCACACACACCAAAAAATTTGAGGGCAAAGCAGGGTGAGGTACACTCATAATCCCAGCACTCAGGAGACTGTGGCAAGAGGCTTGAGAGTGACTATGCTTACCTAGCTACACAAAGCAAACTCTGTATGTTTGAATACCATTATTGTCTGGAGTCAAGGCTCCTTCTTGGATACTGAAAAAAAGCAGAGCCAAATACTACTGCTTCTTTTATTTACTTTTCTAAAGTGATTATGAATTTATTTATTGACTTGATATTTGTGCTGGATAGACACACCTGGGTTGAGGGAGCATCAATTGGGGAATTGGTTCCATTCGACTGGCTTGTGGCCCCGTCTGTGATATATTGTCTTGATTGTTGAGTTATGTGGGAAGACCCAGCCCACTGTGGGTGGTGCCACCCCAGGCAGGTTGTTATGTACAGTATAAGAAAGCAGGCTGGGCATGGGCCAGGGGAACAAGTCAGTAAGCAGCATTCTTCCATGGACTGTGCTTCAGCTCTTGCTTCCAGGATCCTGCCCCAAGTTCCTCTGTTGGGCTCCCTCAGTAATGAACTGTGACCCAGGAGATGTGAACCAAATAAACCCTATCCTCCCCAAGTTGGAATTGGTCAGAGTGTTTTGTTACAGCAATTGAAAGGAAAGTAGAACAATAATTAAAATACAACTTCTGTAAAATGATCTCGAAAAATGTATTTTGTTAAGATACATAGAAAGGACTGCTGAAGACCCTCTGGCAGGCCCTGATCAGAATAACCGCCCCCCAAACCCTTCCTAGTGCCTCAGTCTCCACTGGGAGACTTGCCAGAGACTTGAGTGTCCTTGGCTTCTTTCTAGGGTGTCTTACATAGCTATTTGACAGCATAGCCATAGATATGAGGCCGCACCAACAAGGGCAGTGGTGCCTGGAGGTGCTGCAGCTTCAGCTTGGAGAAGTTGGCCTGCTCCAGAGACTTCCAGCTCTCTCTGGTGAGATTGCACCCATCAAACATAAGGTACCAGGCAGGATCTGCAACCTTCTGCCAGAAGTAATTCCAGGTGGACCGCTCCGCCGCTACGTGCTCCAAGAAGTAGTAAACCCCTCCCTGGGAGAGAAATAACAACACTTTAAGGATATTGCTTTGGGAAAACCGGTTTGTAAGATGAGCTAAGCATCAGATTGCAGTGGCGCGGAGGCCAAGTTATGAGAAGACACTGTTTGCATAAAGCAGTTCCAACTTGTCTTGAATTTTATAATGGGCGAGGTTGTCTATGACTGTAAACCAATTTTGAGGCTAAGGCAGGAGGATGTTGAGTTACAGGCTAGCCCAACTGACCTGGTCAACAGAGTAAGTATTATGTTATAAAAAAGGTGCTAACCCCCAGATAAAAGGCACATGAGGTTTAAGTCACTCCAGGAACATGCTTTACTTCCATGTGGGCTGCCAGAGCAGGCCACCTGCAGACACGTGGTGGAACAAAGGCAGCAGGGCAGGGCAAGATGACTGGGGCCCACCCATTTATAGCCATGGGGCGGGGCCTCAGGGATAGAGGAAGAGGTCAGAAGATTGACAGCCTCTAGAGGAAGTGGGTGTGTGTGTGACCCTTGGGAATCTGGGAAACCCTGACTTAACAATCCAGCCTTTTGCTTATAATAAGGAAATGGGACACTGTTCTCTCTTCTGTATCTGCTTCAGAGCTGATGGGGGGGGGCGAAGGCTTGGGGGAACAGCTGTCAGGCTGGAGGGATAGAATCTGGTTTCCCATTTTGGCTGCTCTGGGTGCTCTGCCCAGTGGTTTTGGTCCAGATCGATAGTGGCCAGTACTTAGTGGGTGTTTTCTCTGCAACTGAAAAGAAAAGCTGGTTGAGTCTTATACGAGTATACCAGTGCAGAGACTTCACAGTACCAACAGGGGACTACTGTGTGCATTAGCAATTGGAGGGTCCCTGTTTAGGGTTTGCAGACAGAAAGAGGACATGTACCCTGGTTTGAGGAATTGGAAAAAAGTTTTAGTACACAGAGCTCTAGAATGAGGGCCAGCTTTAGTTCACACAGGGCTCCAGAATGAGAGCCATAACCATGAGAATATAAAAGGTGGTACTTTCTGGCATGGAACATTAAATCTGTCACCTATCTCTGAGATATTTTCTAACATGATACCTTATGTTCCTAACTTGGCACAGTAGGTCTCTCACCTATCTCTCTGGTAATAAGTTATTTCATTTTCTCTTCTTTAGATTACAGTTTCCTGTTGGGGTATTTAAAACCACACAGTTAGCTCAGATAAATGAAATTAGTTTTGGTGTTAAGGTCAGTTGAGGTTCTGGTCCTTAGGGGGTCACTCAGGCCTTGGGCTAGGTCTGAGCTTCCCAGAGCTAACAAGTGGGACTCTGACTCAAAGCAATCAAACTTTAAATGTTTTGTATTTTTATGTGTATGATTATTTGGTCTATACCGGGAACCAAATCCAGACCTTCTATGATAGCAGCTATTCTTCCTAACCATGGAACCTTCTTTCCAGCTCCAAAAACAAACATTCCCATAGGGCTGTCAATCTAAATGACATACATTTTCTGGTCATAGAAGTAATGAGTAGCTAAAACTCAACACCTGTAACGTGTGTCAAGTGCCACCCTTACTGTTTATTTCATGTTAACTTTCTCAACAGCGTTATTTTTGGTGGGACAAGCCTCTTATGCCAGCACTCGAGAGCCTGGGGCAGGATTGTTGTGACTTTAAGGTTAGGCTGCCTGGGTTACCATTGTGAGTTCAGAGCTAGCTTGGGCTTCATAGATGCTGTTTCAAAACAAACACCATGGCACAGTGTGGTTTAGGTGCCTGGCAGAGTGGTGCATGCTTGTTGCTGGGAGGAAGAGACAGATAAGTCCTTGGTGCTGCTCAACTGCCAAATCACCATGCCTCAGGTCCCAGGCTGCCAAAAAAAAAAAAAATGTATACACACACACACACACACACACACACAATTGTATATCTTATCTTGGGCTAGGGAGATAGTTCAGATACTCATACTAGAGTATTTGCTGGCAGACTTGAGTTTGATTTTCACAGCAACTGGGAAGGCCTGGTCCTAAGTCTGGTCCTCAGTCTAACTAGGACTTACAAGGTAGAAGGAGGATGATTGAGCCACCTTTCATTAGCTAAGAGTTTGTCTCAAGGAGAGGAACTCTAAATATGATTAAGATGTGTTATATGAATTGCACAAAAACTCAATAACAATATACACTGAAAAATAAGACTGTCTCAAAAACCAAACCAAAAACAAAAGGAAAAAAAAGTCTCTCTCCTCCAGTTTTCTATTATTTTAAAAATTGAATTACTTGGGCTGGAGGGATGGCCTAGCGGTTAAGAGTGCTGACTGCTCTTGCAGAGGACCAGGGTTCAATCCCCAGCACCCACATTGCAGCTGAGAACCATCTTTAACTCCAGTTCCAGGGGAATCCAATGCCCTCTTCTGACCTCCGAGGCATTGCACGACACAGGTGCACAAACCTACATGCAGACAGTACATTCATACACATAAAAAATAAATAAAAATAAATAAATAAATAAATAAATAAAATGAATTACTTTTTGTTGTTATTTGTTTTATGTCCCTTTTGTGGTTGTTGGGTTTGAGGATGTTGGTTTGAGTTGTTAATCAGTGTCAAGTCCAATCAAATGATAACAACACAAAGTGAATACACAGCTTCACAGCTGCATGGTGACCTTGAGGTTGTTTTGTAGGCAGTAACTGAGAGAATCAAGGTTTGTTGATTAAGTAACTGAGAGAATCAAGGTTTGTTGATTAGCTACAATACTTTATTTTAACCAAGTTGGAATAAGCCAAGGCCAGACACTGATGGGAGAAGTTGGCAGGCTTGCTAAAACTGCTTTCTGCAGCTCAGAATAAGTTCCTGCTAGTGTGAGCAGAACTGTGGGTTTTGCTGTAGTTAGCTATCCATCGCAGCACAACACTGGTGCACCTATACACGCAGGCAAAACACCCATACACATAAAATAAAAGTAATAAAATATTTCAAAAAAACAGTAAATCCTTTGCTTGGTTTTGACTATTTATTTATTTATTTATTTATTTATTTATTTATTTGGGGGTATTTTTGAGACAGAGTCTCCCTGTAGCCCCAGATGGCCAGGAACTCACTTTGTAGACCAAGCTGGCTTTGAACTCACAGACATCCTCCTGCCTCTGCCTCCTGAGAGCTGAGATTAAAGGCATGTGCCACCATGCCTGGTTTATTATTATTTTATGTATATAAGTGTACTGTCTGTATGTAGGTAGGTGCACCCATGTCATGCAATGCTATAGCTGTAAGATTCCCCAGGAACTGGAGTTATAGTTCTTAGCTACCATGTGGGTGCTGGGCTTCAAACCCAGGTCCTCTACAAGAGCAGTCGGTGTTCTTAACCACTGAGCCATCTCTCCACCCCTGTTCTGTTTTTTAACATTTATTTAATCTTCTGTGCATGAATATTTTGCTTACATGTGTGTATGTGCACCATGTGAGGAGTCTGACAGGGGCCAGAAGAAGCAATGGATCCCCCACAAATGGAGTTACAGACACTTGCGAGCTGCATGTGCATGCTCTGAAAATGCAACAAGTATTCTTTTTTTTTTGGTCTTTTTGAGGCAGGGTCTCCCTGTAGCCAGCTCTTGTTCTTTTTAATAGCTGCAGAGTTCCCTACTTACTATGTGACAATTTCTTTAACAACTTCCCATCCACAGACAAGTTATTTCCAGTTTATGGCACTGCAAATGCTACTTTAGTGAGCATCATTGCTTACAGAAAAGGCTTGCACATTGCTAGCTGTCAATTAAGTTTCTAATAGACAAGAAGGTGCTCACTTGAAGTTTTGATATACATGAAGGAACATCCAAATCACCTCCTCAGCCTGTGTGAGGGTGGAGTTCCCCAGACTTGCCCCAGGGCCATATTAACTGTAAGAGTCATCTCTAGCTGTAATATACACATTTTAATCAGATAATTGGCCATTTTATCTATATTCCCATACTTGCTCATCTTTGACTTTTGTTTTTCTAGCAAGTTACAAAACCAATCAAGCAACAAACAAAAACAAAACCCCTTAGTGTTCCTACTGACATGTAATGGTTTGTAACATAAGGGACACGAAACCTTTAACTGTTGTTCCTGGTAAAAATAACCACCGAGCCTGTTTCACTGTTAAGCTGTGTTTATGAGCTCTTTTCTCTGTGCAGGTCCACGTTTATATACACAGATTTATCAGCCCTCTCCTTTGGAGTTGTCCGCCACTTTTAGTTTGCTTTTTATGTTAGAATCTTCCTGAAATTGCTAGGACTGCACATTCTGGCAGCTAGTCAGCTAGTCAACCCTCACACGAGTCACTCACCGGCCTCAGCACTCGATGCACCTCCCGCAGGATCTTCTCCTGGCTGTTCACCGAGCACAGCACCAGAGTGCCCACCACCACGTCCATAGAGCCATCGGCCACCTGGTGCATGTTCTCCCCAGCAGCTACCAAGAAGCGCTCAAACCTCAGGTGTTGGTTCTTGGCAATGCTCTTGACCAAGAACTTCTCAAAGTTGGGGTTGGGGTCGAGACAGGTCACCCTGCATCCAGGTGGATAGAACTTGAAGTTGGCCCCAGTGCCGCAGCCCACCTCCAGCAGGGACAGCTTCCCGGAGGGCCCTGCATGCTGCTGCAGGTTGCTAAAGAGCTCCTGCTTCCTGCTCTCCATCTTCCAGTTGTATAACACCACAAACCTCCACAGGAGTTGTGGGAACAATCGTTTGCACACCCAGTTCCACACGCCCAGAAAGTTCAGCAGATACATGGGGAAAGCCAGGATGCCGACAACAAGCCTGAACACTAGGATGGCGAGCGCCATGGCTGAGAACAGGGAGCTGAGCATGGGCAGACCGCCTCTTTTAAACCCAGATCTGAGCTCTGATGAAAATTCTGTCGACACTCCAGGGCCAATCAGGCAGAAGAAAGAATTGGCTGTGCCAAAAGCAAAACTCACTTCAGGCAAGCTGGGCGAGGGCTTCTTCTGCTGGAGTATAAAGAGTAAAATTCATGAAAGGGAGTACCAAAGACAAGTATAATCATAAAATCCTCCAGAGCTTTATGGTTGGTTAGAACACATTGGTCTAGGAGTAATCTAGTACCAGGTATGGACTACTCTACCAAGGAGCTGTTGGCCAGGGAGGCTTCAAAAGCCCCCAAAACAAAGGCCATTTGCCTGTGATTTGGGGTACATGCAAAAAGAGTAGTAAGACCCTACTGCTTAAGAGACATAGTATGAACATGAAATAATCGGGTTCATAGGCCTACAGTCTTAATGGGATTTAAGAAGCCGATCAAGGCTGTCAGCACAGAGACTCCATCACTGCCTCTGGTCTCTCTCTCTCTCTCTCTCTCTCTCTCTCTCTCTCTCTCTCTCTTCTAGTTTGTTTTGAGACAAAGTCTCACTATATAACCTTGGCTGGCCTGGAACTCACTGTACAGACTAGGCTAACCTCGACTTTTTGGTGATCCTGCTTCTGTCTACAGAGTGCTGAGATTACAGGTGTGTCCCACCAAGTCTGGCTGCCTTTGTTTTCTTCTTTATTTACTCTGTGTGTGTGTGTGTGTGTGTGTGTCTGTGTCTGTGTCTGTGTATGTGTGTCTGTATGTGTGTGTGTGTGTGTGTGTGTGTGTGTGTGTGTGTGTTCATCTACTGTCCCTACATGGAGGAGGTCAGATGACAGCTCTTGGTGTTGGTCCTCTCCTTCTCCATCCACCATGTTGGTTCCAGGGATTGGCACTTAGCACCTTTACCCACTGAGCCATCTCACCAGCCTTGCCATAACTTCCTTGAACATGAATTTCTTCCTTTTATGCAGCTGTGGCACAAGCTGCTCCATACAGCTGATATATTCTTCATTGGTCTGTTGGGAATCGAGCACACAGAAGCCTCTGATCTCCTCCATCAGGCAATTGGATAACGCTTTCTGGGACACATGGTTTTTCTTCAGAGATGGCATTGATCATAACTGCTCCATGAGCACAGGAACCATGTCTACCACAGGGACCATTCAAGAGCAGAACAAACATAAGGTACTCAGTATTATGCACCAGTAAAATAAAACTTGGGCTAGGGGTGTAGCTCAATGGAAGAGTACTTGCTTCATACACTAGGCCCCGAATCCAACTCCCAGTAACACACACACCAAAAAATTTGAGGGCAAAGCATGGTGAGGTACACTCATAATCCCAGAGCTCAGGAGACTGGAGCAAGAGGATTGAGAGTGACTATGCTTACCTAGCTGTACAAAACAAACTCTGTAAGTCTGAAAACCTTTATTGCCTGTGGTCAAGTTTCCTTCTCAGAAACTAGATGGGGGGGGGGGAGCAGAACCAAATACTACTGTTTGTTTCTTTCATTTCCTTTTCTAAAGTGATTATGAATTTGTTTATTGAGTTGATATTTAAAATAGAACTTCTGTAAAATGATCTCCAAAAATATACTTTTTGTTAAGATACATAGAAAGGACTGCTGAAGACCCTCTGGCAGGCCCCAATCAGAATAACCACCCCCAAACACTTGCCAGTGCCTGAGTCTCCACTGGGAGTCTTGCCAGACTTCGGTCTCATAGGTTGCTCTCTACGGTGTCTTATGCAGTGTACCCAATTTTCCATAATTACAATGGGCCATAAATTGCCTGCAATCTATTATTGTCAGCAAAGCCTGTGGTAGAGAATAAGAAAAGGTCGCTTCAAAAATCCTGACTGTCCTAGAGAATTCTGTGCTTACACTAACATGACAGATGCAGTCTTTTAAGAATTGAAGACAGGGGCTGGAGAGATGGCCTAGTGGTTAAGAGCACTGATTCCTCTTGCAGAGGACCCAGGTTCAATCCCCAGCACCCACATGGTGGCTGAGAACCGTCTTTAGCTCCAGTTCCAGGGGAATCTGATGCCCTCTTCTGACCTCCATAGCATTGCACGACACGGGCGCACAAACCTGCATGCAGACAGTACATTCATGTAAATAAATAAATAAATAAATAAATAAACAAATAAATAAATAAATTTTTAAAAAAGAATTGAGGACTCCAGTGCAGGAAAACAGATTTTGGTAAAATGCTAAATAAAACACAAAGCCCCAATGCCAAAACAGTGATACTAAAAATAGCAAATATGCCAGGTATGGTAGCTTATGCCTTTAGTCTCTTCTCCCATAGCAACTTCCAGGCTAGCCAGAGCTACAAAATGAGGTCCTATCTTATCTTAAAAAAAAAAAAAAAAAAAGGAGCACTAGATTCAGAGGTTCAGTTTTTTTTCTTTATTTCTAACCCCACACACATACCTCATAAAACTTCTGTGTTATTTAGATGTGGATTTTCATTTAGCTAATATTTATTCAGGTTGTGAGCTGTTAATTTTTTTTATTGCTTCTTTTTTACTGTGTCCTTTGAATGAGTAGTTCAGAGCTGTTTGAATTTGGTTTTGATTCTGTGGGAGAAAATAGAGAAATGGCTAGACAGAAACCTTTAAGGATGAGTTCAACTTTGCCTTCTTCAGGTTAGTATTTTATCTTTTATTTTTTGTTTGTTTCTTTGTTTTTTGAGGCAGGGTCTCTCTTTAGTTCCAGCTGGCCTGGAGCTCGCTATAAAGACCAGGCTGGCCTTGACCTCACAGAGATCCACCTGCCTCTGCCTCCTGAATGCTGGGAATAAAGGTGTGCACCCCCACCCCAGCCTAAAACGGTTCTTAGCCACCATGTGGGTGCTGGGAATCGAACCTGGTCCTCTGCAAGAACAGTCAGTGCTCTTAACCACTGAGACATCTCTCCAGCCCCAAGTTAGTATTTTAAAGGTTAAATGAAGCCTTGCGGGACTGAGACAGCAGCTCTCACCTGCCTCACACCCTATTTCACAGCTTAGCCATAGGTATGAGGCCACAACAACAAGGGCAGCAGTGCCTGGAGGTGCTGCAGCTTCAGCTTGGAGAAGCTGGCCTGCTCCAGAGACTTCCAGTTATCTCTGGTGAGATTGCACCCATCAAACATAAGGGACCCAGCAGGATCTGCAACCCTCCACCAGAAGTAATTCCAGGTGGACCGCTCTGCCTCTATATGCTCCATGAAGTAGAAAGCTCCTCCGTGGGAAAGAAATTTTAAAAACAACACTTTAAGGATGTTGTTCAGGAAAAACAGGTTTGTAAGATGATCAAAGCATCAGATTGCAGTGGCACAAAAGCCAAGTTTATTAGAAGATATTATTTGCATAAAGTAGTTCCAACATGTCTTGAATTTTATAGAGATAGCTAGGTGTGGAAGTCCATGCCTGTAACCAGCTTTGTGGCTAAGGCAGGAGGATGTTGAGTTACAGGCCAGCCCAGCTGACCTAGGCAACAGAGTGGGACTCTGACTCAAAGCAATCAAATTTTAAAATTTTTTGTTTTATTTTTATGTGTATGATTATTTGGTCTGTACTGGGAAGCAAATCCAGGCCTTCTATAATAGCAACTATTCCTCTTAACCATGGAACCTGTAAGGTTATGGCGCGCTCCCCCCGGAATGAAAAGCCACGAGGTCTGAGTTCTTCGGAGCAAAGTTTAATTCAGAGTAGCCGGGGCTAGGCTCAAGGGAGAGAGAAAGCCGAGCCAAGCCCAGAATGGCCTCTGGCTTGGGAATTTAAGGGAGAAGGTGGGGATGGGATTCAGGGGGAGTGGGGGTGGGTCGGAGTCTGGAATCTGACTTCCAGAAGGGCGAGGTGGAAGATTCCTGGGTAATTGGTGGTGGCCTGCTTTAGCATAGCCAAAGGCTATGCCTGGTATTGCAGGTTCTTGGGCAACTTGGATCTTAGGTGACTGCATTCCGATGGGCTTCTGGAGCTCACACCCTGACATTCCAGCCTTTTGTTCCTATAGGGAAAAGGGGCGGAGATCCGTCTTCTGTAGCTACTTCAAGCTGGACT
>VZQC01012504.1:3157391-3169141 GCA_009823505.1 Rhizomys pruinosus
AGGCCACAGCAGCGGGAGCTGGTCCCTTTTTTTCCTCCTGCGGCTTGCTTCTCTCATCTGGTGAGTTTGTCTTGCTGCTGTGATCAACCTTTCGGATCCCAGCGTGTACTGAGACCAGCAGATCTCCTGGAATCCATTCGGGCCTTCAGCACTAGACTGGGACTCCTGAGACATCCAGCCTTGCAGACTGAGCGGTTCCCTGGATTCCTGGCCTCTCCAGTTTGGCGCTACTGTTGAGCTCCGTCACGTGAGCAAATCAATAAATTGTATATAGTTATATATACTCATCCTGTTGCTTCTGTTTCTTTAGAGAACCCTGACTAATACACAGCACCCACATGGCTGCTGAGAACCATCTTTGTCTCCAGTTCCAGGGGAATCTGATGTCCTCTTCTGACCTCTGCAGCACTGCACGACACAGGTGCACAAACCTACATGCAGACAGTACATTCATACACATACATAAATAAATTTTTAAAAATTATTTAAAAATTCTAATGGACTTTTAAATTGGACATTTGAATTCACCCTGTTCTTCTCCTGGTTCCCTGATTAGAACATGTATCTACCTACTCTTGCCTTCTCTTCACAGGCAGTAGTTGAGGACTTTGTTTTCTCTATACGTATACTTTTGGAGGTCTTTCTGATAGACCCACTGAGTGGGAGTACCCCAAATGCTACATCTTACACCCCTTTTCAGCATAGAAAAAGACAGAGTGGTCAGCGCCCTGATTCCATCTTGGCAATTGGGGTGACATCTTCAGAAGGTGATGTGATAACAATAGGAGCTAGGGGCTAGAGAGATGGCTCAGCAGTTAAGAGCACCAACTGCTCTTGCAGAGGACCTGGGTTCGATTCCCAGCACCCACAATGGTGGTTAAGAACTGTCTTTAAGCCAGGCATGGTGCCACATGCCTTTAATCCTAGCAGTCAGGAGGCAGAAGCAGGAGGATCTCTGTGAGTTCAAGGCCAGTCTGGTCTACAGAGTGAGTTCCAGGCTAGCTGGGGCTATAGGGAGACCCTGTCTCAAAATAAGAAATAAATAAATAAATAAATAAATAAATAAATAAATAATAAGAATAGCAGCTAGAAATTGGCTAAGGAGCTTAGGGTCAAACCACCCCCCCCCAAATAGTCAGTTTATTTTCCTGCTCCAGAGCTGGGGATTTCCTGGATCTGGTAGTAAACTCATCTGTACCAGAAACTAGAAATGCAACCACCATCAGAAAGAGAAGTGTCTGTGATGTTTTTAGGCAAGTCAATCCAGTAGAATTAGAAAAATGTAAAGCTGTTGTTGGTCCTGCATAGTGAAATATCAGACAGCTGGTTTGGAAAAATAAAGGCCAGAGGAAAAGGGGTCTTTCCAGAAGAGTACCTAAAAAAACCTGGGGACTCTGGCTGGCCCCACCTAACAAAACCCATAGTCCTGATCCAGTGAAAGAATGGGAATATAGTCATTAATCAGAGAATCAACTCAGTAAAGTTTATGGTTCTGAGGAGCCAATACAATCAATTACAACTCATGTCCTCTGAATAGTGTTCAAAGATTTGAGTAGTCCAAAACAGGAGTAGTGAGGTGGGCCTGGTAAAATCCATTTTGTTTCTCCGTTTTGTTCAGAAATCATTTTGTCTCTTACATTGACAAACCTCTGCTATGCTGGGACTGAAGGCATGCTGGGATTAAATGTGTGGGCCACCACACCCAGCTGGTTTGGAGAACTCCTTAGAGGATCCTAGGCTGGAGAATTTGGGAATGCAGGAAATTTTGAGATGTGGTGATATTAGCTAGCTTCTGCTTTTTGTAAAATGCTGATATGTTAATCAAATACAGCTGCTCTGGAAAATGCTTGCTTGAGACTAGCTAAACATTATCATTATAAAAGTGAATATATGGCCGGGCGTGGTGGTGCACACCTTTAATCCTAGCACTTGGGAGGCAGAGGCAGGCGGATCTTTGTGAGTTCAAGGCCAGCCTGGTCTACAGAGTGAGTTCCAGGACAGCTGGGACTACAGGGAGACCCTGTCTCAAAAAGACAAAAAAAAAAGTGAATATATATTTTAAAAAGTGAATATATCCCCAAACCCCAAGGTCATGTTGCTATCCCTATTCTAGAGAGTGGGACAGTCCAGTCATCCAAAATAAACCTTCCTCACAAATTTCCAGCATTCATGTGCTTGTTTCTATCCCATACCAACCCAACACATGTGCACTTACATATATGCAGGCAAAACATTCATACACATAAAATATAGTAACTCAAAAAATTTTAATAAAATAAAAAATTATTTGCTTTCATTTCTTATGTATCATCTAAGAAGACTATTTTTTATCATTTTGACACAGGGTCTCCCTTTTAACTCCAGCTGGCTTAGAACTTGATATGTGTAGACCAGGCTGGCCTTGAACTCACAGAGATCCACCTGTCTCTGCCTCCCAAGTGCTTGGATTAAAGCCATGTGCCACTACACCCAGAAGTCTTTAATAAGTCTTAATTAAATTAAGCAACTCCCACCTTCTAAAAACTGTAGATTAATTGGGGCTGGAGAGATGGCTCAGTGGTTAAGAGCACTGTTCTTGCAGAGGACCCTGGTTCAAATCCCAGCACCCACAGGGTAGCTAACAACCATCCATAACTCCAGTTCCAGGAGATTCAACACCCTCTTCTGACCTCTTTAGGCATTGCATGACACAGGTGTACTTACACACATTGGGGCAACACACCTATGTACATAAAGTAAAAATAAAACATTAAAAAAACTATAGATCAAGATATAGGAGTCTGGGAAACAAGAGACTTCTGTTTAGAGCAACAATCACAAAAATGAAAGGGGGAGGAATCCTCCCTCTGGGATGCAGTTTACAGAGCACTCTCTACTCTGAACTTCTCATCAATTTTGAAATTAGAAATGATAACTCCAGTCCACAAGCATTGGAGCCCTCTGACAGGGCATAATGAGGTGCCATTGGTACTTTGGTGAGATCCAATGGCTGGATAATGGAAGGGTCCAAATCCCCTGACTTTGAAAAGAGGGTTTGCTTGTGTATTCCCACAGACAGAGCCACAACCAATCTGGGTGCCAGTGAGAAGTGGACTATAAAAGATGGACCAGAAGCCACTTTCAGAGAGATTGGTCCATCTGAACATCAAGAAAAAAATGGAAGAAGTATGGGAAAATGCCACATCACAGGGAGCCAACATACAGGGTGACATGGGGAGATCTCAGGATGCTTGGGTCACAAGCACAGAAGGTGCCCAACTCACTGTTCCTGATGGCATCTCTCTGGATTCTATTTTTCAAATTAAAACAAGTGCTCACAATCTACTGTAATCAAAATTGTTTGTGAGAGAAGCAGAAAGCCACTTTTCTTCCCAGCTGTGAGAGAAGTTGATTATTATGGTAATGACTCCATATGGGACTTGCTTGGTGGTTTATTTGTATCCCTCTTATATGACTAACAGGTGTCAGATCTGTTGGAGGGTTATTCTCTATGACCAAAGGAAACAAGAATAAGGAGTAAAATTCATGAAAGGGAGTACCAAAACCAAGTATAATCTTAAAATCCTCGAGAGCTTTATGGTTGGATAGAACACACTGGTCTAGGAGTGCTCCAGTACCAGGTGTGGACTACTCTACTAAGGAGCTGTTAGCCAAGGAAGCTTTAAAAGCCCCCCAAACAAAGGCTATTTGCCTGTGATTTGGGGTACAAGCAAAAAATGGATAGTAAGAACTTTCTGCTGAAGAGACGATATGGTGAGAACATGAAAAGGAAAAAGTGTGTTGAGACCTTGCCCTACGAATGGATGGCAGAACTTCATGGCACCAGAGAGCATTGTATGGATCTAGTATTTGTGTGTATGAGTGAGGATTGATCCCTAGATGCATTCTAGTCTGTATGGTCTGACCTATCTGTTTTTACATTTTGTTTATTTGCTTCGGTGGGCTGGGGAGGTTTGTCAGGTCTGTGAAAGACTGAAAGGCATCATCCTGGCCAGTGCCCTTATTTAGCATCTTGGCTGAGGCTCCTGAATCAGGAGCCTCAGCCACAGAGCCCAGGCCCCATCCTGCTGGTGGTCTGGGGCCTCCCTTCAGTCCTGTGAGTTGTATCTCTGTTGTCCTGTACTATAGCATTGCTTAGTGTGCTAAGCAGATTGTGCCTGCACATGTGCAATGTACACCTGAATCCAGGACTGCTGTCCCACACCTTCTCCCCTCCATTCTCCTTCTCGAGGCAGCTGCTGAGTTTCCCAGCTTGCCTGCCCTGTGTATTTTTCTTTGAATTCTAATAAAATTGTCCTAAAGCTTACCTTTGGATCCATTCTTAAATTCTTTTATGAATGAGACTAAGAACCTTCTAGGGTGTGCTTTTTCTGCCCATTTCAGAAGCATCTGACATACCTAGATTTTATGGTTTTGAAGTCAGTGCCAAGAGACATTTCTTTTTTTTTTTTTTTTTTTTTTTTTGGTCTTTTCTAGACAGGGTCTCCCTGTAGCCCCAGCTGACCTGGAACTCACTCTGTAGACAAGGCTGGCCTTGAACTCACAAAGATCCACCTGCTTCTGCCTCCTGAGTGCTAGGATTAAAGGCGTGCGCCACCATGTCCAGCAAAAATAAATTAAAAAAAAATTTTTTTTTAAGTTTAATTAAAAAAAACTTTCCAGATGAAGTGCACATGAGGCATGTCTACAGTGTCTGCACTGAGGGCAGCGACAGCATCTAGAGAAAGAGAAAGCTCACAGACTAAAACACAATAGTGGTGGGGTTCAGCTGGGTTTTTTCTTTTTCTTCCTTCTTTTCTTCTTTCGTTTGGGATATGGGCAGTACTGAAGACTGAACCCTTGCCCTTGGCTGAGAACAGTGTGTGTGTGTGTGTGTGTGTATTCATCACTTTTCTGTTGCTGTGATAGAAACACCATGACCAAGGGAACTTATAAAAGGGAGAGTTTGAGCTTATGATTCGAGGGGAATTAGAGTCCATCATGGCAGGAAGACATGGTGGCAGGAGGTGGTGGAGCAGACACTGGAAGCAGAAAGTGACTGGAAATCCATCAAGGCTTAAGAACTCTCTAAGCCCACCCCCAGTGATGTGATTCGCCCAGCATGGCCACACCTTCTAAGACCTTCCAAAATAGCACCACCAACTACTTGGAGTCTATGGGGACATTCTCATCCAAATAATGTGGGGGGGTATATCAAGCACTGTTGCAAACAGCTAGATATTTGTTCTGGATGTTGGAAACAAGAAAGATTATTCCATTTGTGTTCCAATGGAAATTGTACGTGTGCTGTTCTAGAAACAGGTGCTATAGGGTCAGAAAGGGCACAATCTTCCTGATACTAAGGGGTCACTTTTCCTTCTCCATTTCACACTGTCTGTATAGTTTTGATAAAGAGAGAGGAAAGCCTTTGTTTGAGAGCACAGTTTGAGAGTCGTCTGAAGAAACACATGCTCAGAGCAATTCAGGATCCTTCTTAGCTGAATGGATTCTAAGAGTCAGGATGTTTTTATTGGGGAAATTCCACAGTGGGCATCACACATGTTACTGCTGCAGCAAGACAGTCATGTTCTGTTTCCTATCACTTGACATTAACTTTATATAATAGAATCATACAATGCATGTTTTTCATCTGATTTTTTTTTCACTCAGTACCATTGCTTTAAGAATTGTTCAAACTATTGCATTTGGGAGGGTCTTTTTTGAGACAGGGTCTCCCTGTAACCCCACCTGGCCTGAAACTCACTCTGTAGACCAGGCTGGCCTTGAACTCACAGAGATCCGCCTGCCTCTGCCTCCTGAGTGCTAGGATGAAAGGCGTGTGCCACCATGCCCAGCCAAACTGTTGCATTTTTGGAAAGATTCTGTTACTATTATATTGTATGTGGTACATGACATATATGGAGATAGAGAGTAATTTTCCATAATGTGAGCATAGAAATTTAAAAACAAAAACAATTGTGGCATTTTTTGTTAATTTATTTTTATTTTATGAGTATGAGTATTTTGCCTGCATGTACATTATTATACTGGTACCTACAATGCCCATGAAGGCCAGAAGAAAGGGTGTTGGTTCTTCTGGAACTAGAATTAATGACCAGTATTGGGCACCATGTGGGTACTGGGAACTCTATCTGGATCCTCTAAAAGAGCAGCTCATGCTCCTAACCACTGAGCTATCTCTCCATGAAGTTGTGGAAAATGGTGCAGGCACTTGTACAGTGATTCAAAAGGTTGGTGTCTGGGCCAGATTTGGTGACTCACACATGTAATTCCAGCACTCCAGAGGTTAGGGCCGGAGGATTGTCTTGGGTTTAAGACTAGCCTAAGCCACAGAGGGAGACTCTGACTCAAAGAAAAAAATAAGTGGGGTGGCCTGTAGCACATTTGGCAGAATGCTTACATAGGATGCACAGAGCCCTGGGTTCAGTCTCCAACATTGTATCAACCAGGCCTGATGGCACATGCTTGTGGATTGATAAGACCCTGTCTCTATTAAAAAAAAAAAAGAGAGAGAGAACAATTACATTAAATAAATAAAATATTGGTGTCAATGGGCTTCCTTACTAAATAATGGAAGTCAGTAATTACATAGATTATTACCCCTGTATCATAAAGTCACCATCCATTTTCTTTTCTTTTTTTTGATTAATTTTGTTTATTTATGTACGTGTATGAATGTACTGTCTGCATTCACGTCCGTGCACCCATGTCATGCATGCTGCGGGAGGCAGACAGCGGGTCTCGGATTCCCCTGGAACTGGAGTTCTCCTAGAATTTGGAGTTTCAGGACGGTTCTCGGCCACCATGTGGGTGCTGGGGATTGAACCCAGGTCCTCTGCAAGAGCAGTCGGAGCTCTCAACCAGTAGGCCATCTCTCCCAGCCCCCCATTTTTTATTTTTTATTATTCCCCCCCCGCCCACCTCATACTTCTGTTGATTTTGCATTATTAATTATATAAATGGAATCATAGAACATATTGCCTTTTCTGCCTGGCTTGTTTACTTAGCATATGCATGTATCAACATTTTGTTCCTTTGTGTAGCTCAATAATCTTCCATTACACAAATATACTGAAGGGCTAGAGAGATGGGCTCAGCAGCTTTGGGATCACTGCGTGCTCCTGCAGGAGGACCTAGGGTTCAATTCCCAGAACCCACATGCAGCAACAAAAGCCATAACTCCAGAATTCCATAATATCAGGGGATCCAACACCTTCTTCTACCTCCAAGGCTTGCCAAACATGTGTGCACTATGTATACACACATGCAGTGCCACACCACATAGATATAAAAATTTAAATAATAATTAAAAGATACTGACAACTACAACAAAAGTACACCCTTTTACTCCTAGCACTTGACGATGGCAGAGGCAGGCAGGATCTCTGGGAGACCAGTCCAGTTCCAGGTCCATCGAGGACTGCGAGTGAGACCTTGTCTTATAATTAAACGAATATTACTCTGCACTTCACATGTTCGTCAGTTGAAGGACCTTTACACAGCTTCTTTTTTTTAAACCTCTTTTTATTTTTATTTTATTTTATTTTATTTATTTATGTGTATGAATATACTGTTTGCATGTAGGTCTTGTGCACCCTTGTCATGCAAGCCGCGAGGTCAGAAGAGGTGTCGGATTCCCCTGGAAATGGAGTTACAGGGGACAGTTCTCAGCCGCATGTGGGTGTGGGATCGAACCCGGTCCTCTGCAAGAGTGGTCAGCATATCCTAACCCTTAGGCCATCTCTCCAGCCCTTATAATGTTTCTTACTTTTTTGCTCTTACATATCACCATGCTATAAACATTTGTGTACAGACTCTTTTCATTTTTTCTTTTTTTGCACCCCAGCTGGCCTGGAGCTTGCTATGTTGCTATGTAAACCAGGCTGGCCTTGAACTCACAGAGATTTGCTTTCCTCTGCCTCCTGACTGCTGAGATTATAGATGTGTACCATGACTTTCAGCTGTGTGTAGACTTTTTTTGTGATCTATGGATTCATTTCTCTCAGGTAAGCACCTTGAAGTTCAACTGCTTTTTAAGGAACATCTAAATTCCAAAGCAGCCACACCATTTTATATTTCCACCAGCAATGCACAAATTTCCACGTTCTTCTCATTCTCCTTGTGATGGTTAATCCTGGGTGTCAACTTGACTGGACTAAGGAACAAATAAGAGAAAAAGGATCTTTGGATTGGACCATCTCAACCTGGATCCCACCCCAAACATGGGCATTACCTTCTGCCAGCAGGCAGTATTAAAGGCCATAGCAGAGGGAGCTGGTCCCTTTTTTTCCTGCGGCTTGCCTCTGTCACTGGTGAGTTTGTCTTCTGCTGTGATCAACCCTTCAGATCCCAGTGTGTTCTGAACTGGAGGCAGATCTCCTGGAATCCATCGGGCCTTAGCACCAGATTGGGACTACTGAGACATCCAGCCTTTCGGACTGAGCAGTTCCCTGGATTCCTCGCCCCTCCAGTGTGGTGCAGTTACTGTTGGACTACTTGAACTTGTCACGTGAGCAAATCAATAAATTGTATAAAGCTATATATTTGTCCTGTTGCTGCTGTTTCTTTAGAGAAACCCTGACTTAATACACTCCCGTAGTGCTTATCCTTCCAATATTTTTTACTTGGTCAACCTGTTGTGTGGCACTGGTTTTAAATGTTATTTGTAGTTTTATTATTGTTATCTTTTGGCGTGCTAGGGACCAAACCTAGGGCTCTCCTCATGCTAGGTGGGTGTTCTAACACTAAGCTACATTCTCTAGCTCCTTGCTTTTAAAATTACATTCTCTAATGTTTGCTAGTACATAGAAATGAAATCAATTTTTTATGTGTTGATCTTATACCTGGCTACTTTACTAAACTCTGTCTATTCCTATTGATTTATTAGTGGTTTTTTTTTTCCAAAAGGAAGTTCAAAGACAATTTTATTTTTGTTAAGAGAAAACAATGTACAGGGTGGGTCATGTCTTTTAAGTTACATGTGGAATCAAAATAGACGCTTATTAAGAGAAGGAACGTGGGTCTGGGAGAGATTGCTCCGCAGTTTAAGAGCACTGTGGCTTGCTCTATGCAGCGGAACCCGGTTCATTTCCCAGCACCCACATGGTGGCTAACAACTGTCTCATACAATTCCTGTGGTGGTCTGTAACTCCAGTTCCAGCGGGATCCAACACCACTGCTTACGGCCTCTGAAGCCATTGTCGCACACATAAGACATACACCCACAATACAAACAGGAAAAGTTACCCCCCCCCCAGAAATGGCAGTGGGTAGTAAGTCCTACAGGAAACAGACTAGATAACCATTTTTGGTTTTTGAGATTGGTTCTCATGTTTGGCATATTGGCTTTGTTTTTTTATTTATTTTTTATTTTTTTAATATCTATTTTAGTACAAGATTATCAAATCTCGACCCTTGTCACCCCGCCCCCCGACCCGACCCGACAGTTCATGTATTTCCAGACATGCTTTCATCTCTTTCTCAGGTCTTTCTCAATATTCTCCATGTGGAAGTTGAACTGTTTTGAGCAAGAAGTGTCACTGGTTTCAGTCAGTTCCTGATTACGATCCTCTTTCTGATTGTTGTTTGTTGCTGTTTTTTGTTGTTGTGTTGTTTCCAAATATGCATCCTCCCAAACTGCTTGGACAAAACTCAAGGGTCAATGCCACAAGAATACTTACAACAGGTAATTGGGCACTAGCCTCCACAGATCGAGGGATACACAAGTCAGCGTTTTGTTTATCTGGACTGTGTTAACTTCACTCAGCATGATGGTCTTCTAGCTCCAGCCATTTCCTGAAAAGCTCATGATGTCCATCTTTCTTAAAATTATTTGTATTTTTATTTATTTCTGTATGGTATGAATTGTACTGTCCGCATGTAGGTTTGTGCCACCCGTTCATGCAATGCCTGCAACAGTCAGAAGAGGGTGTTGGATGTCCCTGGAACTGGAAGTTCTCCTGGAATTGGAGTATTCAGACAGTTCTCAGCCACCATATGGTGCCGGGATTGAACACCTGGTCCTCATGAAGAGCGCATAGGCACTCTTAACCACTATGGCCCATCTCTGCACCCAATGTCAATCTTCCTTCTTTACGGCTGCATAAGAACTCCATTGTGTAGATTCCACATTTTTCTCTATCCTCTTGTCAACTCATCGTTTTGAGGGGCATTTGGGTTGGTTCCAGCTCCCTTGCTATTTGGGAAGAGACTGAAATAAACATGGGCCATGCATGTATCTCTGCAAAGATGGAGGAGTCTTGGGGGTACATGCCATAGGAGGTGGTAGGCTGGGTCGGGGTGGCAAGTTATCCCAAGTCTTCCAAGGTTCTCCACACTGACTTCCCATAGTGGCTCACAAGTTTAACATTCCTCACCAGCAGTAGGGATGAGTGTTCCCCTTTCCACAACCATCTCCAGCTGGTATCATTTGTTTCTTGAATCCTAGCCAGTTCTTATTGGAGTAAGATGATATCATTCAGTATTTTATTTATTTCTTATGATTTGTTTGATTGTTTTCATTTTTTAATTTTTTTTTTTTTCTCAGCCATCTCTAATTCCTCACTTGTGAAGACTCTTGTTCAGCCTTTGCTCAATCTATTGAGTGGGGTCATTTGTTTCTTCTCCTCTATTTTTTTTTGGACTAGTTTAATTATGTTCTGGGAATTAATGCTTTTGTCAGATTCTGCAGTGAAGGGTTCTCCCCACACTCTTGGATTTTCTCTTCACTTCCTTGATTGTTTTCTTTTTTTTTTTGTCTTTTGAGACAAAGGGCTCCTGTGATAGCCCGCTATGTCCTGGAACTCACTCTGTAGACCAGGCTTGGCTCTGAACTCACCAAAGAATCCACCTGCCTCTTGCCTCCCAAGTGCAGAGATAAAGGTGTGCACCACCACGCCGGCCGGCTTATTTTTTTTCGAGCTTTTGAGTTTTAATGAGGTCCCATTGGTCACTTGATTGACCTTGAGTCTTGTGCAGCTGACTGTCTGATTTAGGAGTCTTTTCCTATGTCCTATTGTCTTGTAAGTCTGCATGCCACACTTTTTCTCATATCCGCCCTTCAGAGTTTGGATTTCACATTGAAGTCTTTTCATTTTTTTTTGGAGTTGGATTTTTGTAAGGCGGAGAGGGTAGGGGTTTATTTCATTCCTTCTACAAGTTGGTGTCCCAGTTTATTGCAACACCACTTGCTAAAGATCTTTCGTCCTTATTCTCCATTGTGGCTCTTTTGCCCCATTGTCAAATATGAGGATGGCTGAAATTATTGTGCTCAGATTTACGATCTTTGGATTTTGTTCCATTAGGTAACAGGTCCTGCTGTGCCCCAGTACCAGGCTGTTTTTTGTGACTATAGCCCTGTATATGAGTTTGAAAGTCTGGTATAGAGATCCCCCTGTATTGCTCTATTTCACACAGGGCTTCTGTTTTGGCTAATTTGGGTGCTTTTGTTTTGCCAAATGAATTTAAGGACTGGATTGTTTTTTCCACGCTGTAAGAAACTATCTTGGGATTTTTGATTGGAATTGACGTTAAATTCTTTGATACAAGAGTTTGGGTTAGAATGGACATTTTTTAACAGTGAATTTTTCCCAATCCATGAGCATGGGAGGTTTTCTCATCTTCTGATATCTTCTTCATTTCGTTTCTTCTAACGGTTTTAAAATTTTTGTGTAGAAGATACTGTGGTGTCTTTAGTTAGGTTTGTTTCCTAGGTATTTTATGGGTTTTGAGGCTGTTGTGAGGTGGGAAGG
>VZQC01012506.1:0-13302 GCA_009823505.1 Rhizomys pruinosus
TATCACCTTGTAGCATTCTCTTTTACCTGTAGGATGATTTAACTTAAAAAATTAAGTTTGCTTCCCAAGTTAACCACATACCATCACCCAAAACAGCATGGATGAATTTGATGAAATCTGCGCCTTGATTTCAGCCTCTAGGTATGTGTAATACAACTGCTTTTTTGAGACTCATGGGTCAAAAAAACAAAAACCTACAATAAAAAAGGGGGTAACAGATAAATATGAAACCTTTTTGTCAAAAACCTTGCAATTCAAACCTTAAAACTAACTACAGGAAAAGATTTGTATGTTCCAACAGGTCAAAATGTGACCAACTTAATGGCTGAGAAAGAAAAGATACAGCTTTGCATTGTGTAGGATGTACTAGGAAGTGCCAGCAGAAAGCTTGGCCTGTCTGAACATTGAAAGGAAGAAAAGCCTCAGACTGCTACAGACATCAAACCCCTCAGTGGATCCTACTTGTAACAACTATTTATAATGAGTCCTAATGAAACTTACCTTCTAGGTGCTGCAAGGTTTTAATAAGACAGACTTTCTTACCTCCCCCCCATAGAACAAGGAGAAATATGATGATGATGAGGTCATTCTCTAACTGTAAATTGAAGCCAACTGCTAGAGAGGTAATCTCTTATAAAACCGGTAAAACCTCCTTCTTTAATTGACTAATAGACATAGGAACTGTCAAAAGGATTATTCTCTATTCAGATCCGAATATAATACTAAAGTCTCCTTAAGCTATGCACTTAAGCAAAATATATTAATACAGGAGACTCTGATAACAACAATGGATTATTCTACCAAGGAAATGTTGGCCAAGGGATCCAAGCCTCCCCCAAAGGTAAAGGCTTCTTGCCTGTAAACTGGGATATCTGCAAAAAGAGAGGCAATAAGGCCCTGCTGTCAAAGACCTGATGTAAGCATGGGAAAGATGCATTGAGACTGCACTTGCAAGTGTAAAGTTGGTCTCTGGAATACCAGAAAGTGTTACCAAAGGCCAATAAACCAATAAAGCAAATAGAGGTCTCCTTGAGTTAAGCAAGACTCCTCCATCAGCACCAGCTACACCTCACCTGCCTGGAAATACTGTGCAGCAGTGGTAGCCATATGTCCGTATATCCCAAATCTAATTTTGAGTTTTCATTCTCTTTTTCTTTAATCTTTGATTTTGCTCTTTTATTATAATCAGCATGTCACTTCCTTTAAGTATGTTCAACAACTGTACTTCTATCATCCTCCCGGGGACATGGTCCCCAATGAACAGTTATTAGAAACAATTTGTGAACATCCATACTTAAAGGAAGTGCAGGATTAAGCATTTCCACCACATGCGTAGATCCCAGCCAATATACACATTTTTTAAAAAGACCAAAACTCCAAGCTCGAGAGTGTCTGTGCGTGGTGGATTGTGTCCTCTTTAATTCCCAGCACTCCAGGAGACAGAGGAGGCTATCACTCTGTGGAGTTCAAAGCCCAGCCTACATTCAGTGGTTGCCAGGAAAGCTGGGCCGCGGCCTATTATGAGACCTGTGCTCGTCAAAAATAAGGACAAAAGAAAAAAAAAAAATAAACTAAAAAAATAACCAGAAAAAAACACAACCCCGCAATTAATATGTAATTCGATGAGTAAGAGGAGTAATTATTGATGTACCAAAATGTCAAACACGATACACTTTGAAGTAACCAAAATCGCTTTATGTTCAACACAATGTAAACCAGGTTCCAAAGTAAAGCCTAAAAGTCAGCAATCGTCTTTTTGTAAAGATAGTGGTGGTTTAAACGGGGAAAAAGAAAAACAACAAATACAGCAGCCCACCATAGCTACAAGATAATCTGACCACCATACCGCAGCAAAAACAGCAAGACAAAAGTCATATTGTGAAGTCTAAATAATCGGACATCTATTTCTTTATTATAATCCACAGTCTCCTTCAAAAATTTACATTCCAAATGTCTCCACTGACTGGATCATCAATTAATTAAAAAGAAAGAGCCTAGACCAGCCAAAACTCACATGGGAATCTCCCGTAGAAAGCAGAGGCAACTCTCTTCGAACTCGTTTCGCAATCTGAATCCCCGCTTACATGCTCTGTTAATTTTTGTATCCAAGGGCACCACAGGCCATTTCTTCACGTTCCATTCAGTTTGTGCTACTGGAAGTCTCCAACTGCTCTCTCACATGCCCTTAGCGTGCTTGGGCCGGAATCATCTATAGTGAGGACAGTCTGTCTCAAAGAAACATAACAAAACAAAAAACAAACACAACTAAACCAACAAACAAACACTACAAATTTATCCTCAAAAAAAACAAACGGCATTTAAGAGCGACCCAGATGAGACCATAAGAAAACATGAGTTAGCCAACAAAATCAATAAATCGCCGTTCCTTTGAAGTAACAAAAAATAATCACCAAAACCTTCAAATTACAGACTAGGATAATTGGAGATATAAGGAATGATTTGCAGCAAATTTCTTTTCCAGAGACCATATGAAAGGAAGATGATAGCCGTCAGCGGTGTAAAGGAGCTTATGCCATGCACATGGGAGTTCTGAACATGGTTATCCTCAAATACACTGAAGAGGAAAATGACTCCATGAAAATTTCTAGTTTTCTTTCCTCCACACACATACCAAGGCAATCTCTCTGGTTCTTCTCTCTCTCTCTGTCTCTCTGTTCTTCTCTCTCTCTTCTCTCTCCACACACCACACCACATTACAAATTAATAAATTAAGAGGAACAAACCATCATGATCCAACTTTTATTGGTCTCTAAGAAACATACTTCAGTGGAAAAGATCCTTTTAGACTGAGAGTCAAGAGATGGAAGTCAACCTCTCAAGACATAGAAGCTAAAAACAAGCTGTCATGGATGTTCTGATATGTGGCAAAGTAGACCTTAAGCCACAATGTGCCAGAAGAGATAGGAGGCCTACACATATTAATAAATGGAACAATTCATCAAGAAGAATGTAAGAAATTTGTACACCAAACTATATGGTTTTCATTACAACTCCACGCTGGAGCCCTATGCTGTATCACAATGCTTTTTCCCAATCATTGTGGGATCCCTGAGTCCCTTAATTGCAATCTAGAAATATCTCAAAACACTAAAGGTCATGATATAAAGTTCATGCGAGTAACGAGGACCTGTTGCGGTGTCCAAACTCCTAGCCAACTCATCAGATCCCCCTTGTACAATACGTCAGTGAATTTCTCATGGTAAAGCAGCTATTAGTCCCTGTCCAACAATTTCATAACCTTCTCCCTAGTTCATCATTCCAATAAGGAAAATCTCAAAATACAGAGATGTTATGATTTTCTTGTGGTGATACCAAGTTGGAATACCATAGGTGTGCTTTTAGTTAGGCCCTAAAGCTTTCCTTTGCAACTATATATAGATCTTCTAGGTACCTCAGTTGGTGCTTCTAATTGTAAACAGCTGCGATTACAGATTTATTCAATGTCAGTTTTGTGTCCATTTTATCCTCAGCAGCCCTTCTCGAGACTAGTGATCAACATACAGATATTGAACCCTGTTTTACCATCAAATTACCCATTCAAAGTAACTTATATCATAAATATTGTCGATTTTTCTGAATACTGTGGCATTTTCAAACATAGCAACGCTCTTATTTTAAAGGAGTTTTATAAAGTCAGTAAATAGCATTACAAATTCGCCATTTTAACACTATATTATTCTTTCGGTGCTTCTTTTATCTCCAATGCCTTATTTCCCATTCCTATCCAAGACTGGCATCTGGTTACCGCCGATCTCCGTATATTCTCAAGTCGCTTTTTCCCAGCTACTTTCCCCTTTGGAGTGTAACTCATCTCTGTAGGGGAGTTTGCCTCAATGGCTGGCGATCTTGCAAATTCCTCGTTCATATTCCATCAGCTTATTTAATGCTGTGCGTTCCAAACCCAGAAACACATACCCATTGTCTTAACAAAGGTTAAACCAGCCTGCCCATCTGGCGCTACTATCAGGTGGCTTGCTCTACGATTAATGTAATGTCCCACGCCACCAACGCCCATTCTATTATTGTATCTTCGTTAAAAATTCTTTAAGTGTGTTGTATATGAATTTTCACTGCCTTGTATGCATAAATGGCTAAGCTTGCATCCGTTGTGTGTACATATGACTCCAATGAAAGTGGTCAGAAGAGCTCAGTACCCCTGTCAAACTGAGTGGTACGGCAGCGGCATCTCACGATCCTTCCTTCAACGTGTTTTTCATTTCCCGGATGTTGATAATCAACACTTCATGCTTGTTCTCGTTTTTTTCTTGGCCCGAATTCCAAGTATGCATCTAATTGCCTGTTGTATGTGGCATGGTTGTTACCAACCATGTTCGGTTGCGTGGGGACATTGAACCTCTAATCTCTCCTGCTAAGAGCAGAGAACACCATGACTCTATACCCTCCCACTAGGAAATACGCATCTACACTCCAGTCCAAAGCCAGAATAAAATTACAAGTCATTACCATTATTATAACTATGATCTGCTAAAATTCAACAATACTCCTAGCACAATACCAAAGAAATGTAAAAATAACGATGCTACCAGATTTATCTAAATTAGGAATCTATAGGCTGTTGCAGAACTAAAACTAGAATTAATCGAGATAGCAAAGAGATTACCACATACTAATACTAGAGAAATTGCTTGAATGAACATTATTACCACTGCCATGATCCACAATCTAGTAGTGGTACCCAAAACGACCAAAGAGAACAATTTTAAAAAATCCTTAAAATCAAAATGAAAATGAAAGGCATAACTTATCGGAACTTGCTTGGGCTATATTGAAATAAACAGCCTTATTAGATGCCAATCTAAAAGGTCTCTAGCGACAAAACTAGTATGAATTAAGCCTTTGACAAAAGGTTATGTCTCCAAGTAAAATTCATAACTGATTTTCAACTCTTCTACAAGAAAATGCTGAAAGGTGTTTGTGTTAGTACTCAAATGAAGCTCTACCACTTACAAACTGTAAGTACATAGGATTGTTCATCTCACGATTAGAGTTCTACAAACGAAGTTTATCATTCCTGCGTTGTGGTATCACATAATGCTTATTATACAATTTCCTAACTCCTCTCCCATTACAGCTATGCTCACGCGCAGTTCTCTAATCTCAGGTACAACACCTGTTTTACAGGGTAAAGCAGTATTATGCTGATAAATCGCGTCGTGTATAATACAAGGTTGTTTTGCGATTCCTTTCCAAACTGACGGATGCAATCTCCGCGCGTATTCTCAATGTGGTTCTCTCTAAGGTGCAGCAAAGTAGATGTCCATTACAGGGCATACGAGTTCAATTGTCATTTCCATCAGAAGTTGAATCTGTGAGTGTGCAAATCGCCTCTTTGCAGACAAAGTGGATACCTTGTTAGATGGGGTAACAGGCGAGAATAGATATCCTATCCGTGTCTGTAATACATGGGCTTATCCACTTCCTTCCAGCCAGCGATCACCCATGAGAGTCCACGACTTACTCACAATTATCGTCATAACTCTCTTTCATTCCCTAGATGTTTGTTATACAATTCATCTTGTTTCATTTCCATCAGTTATATGTTATAATCAGATGCGCTCCCTGACCGTTATACCAATAAAACTGCATGGATGATACTCATTTATACAAGGATCATATAGCGACAATAATTAGCTGTCACTACTCGCGTCTGTAATACTAAACGAGTGCTCTTCAACAGAGATCATAATACAAACTTAGAATACTGGAAGCATTTTTTCACATCACGTTAATTCTACATACACCTCTTTTTTTTTCATTCCCTGAGTTTTGTAATTAATATAATAATACAGTTTTCTCATTTTCCATTATCAGTTTTATTTTTTATTTCTAATTGTGTCCAGTGCTTCCTTGATACTCCAGAAAAATTCGTGACATGGGCTCTATAAGCAGGTAGACTGTAACTGTCAATAAACAATCGGTTAATGATCTTAATACTAAAAGGTGTATTTAATCGTAGTTTTCCTCAAATCTGATGGTACTGCAATCTCCGCGCATCATTACAAAGTTTATTTCAAAATTCCCAAGACGTGTTTAAAGTTTTGTATCACATATGCTTTTCTATATTTGTACCATACAAGTTTATTTATATGACTCAAGTGCGGTTTAAAACTCAGATACATATCACAGAAACCATATTTTACAGTGTGAAAGACTCAAGATTAGCTGGTAAAGATGAATGCCAGTTTCTAGAAATAGAAACCTAGCAAATGTGTGTTTAGCTAGTTCTACCTCACATCTGCATACTGGAGAAATGCAGTAATTATACTGACCGCTATATCTGAACTGAGACTAGTATTTCGTAGAATGCACCTGAGATATGTTATACATACGCTTTACTATTTGCATCCAATTATCCAGAATATAACAATATCAATGACATTACGTGCAATTATCTCAGAAACAAGCAACGTCTTTGTTAAAAATAAAAGTTGTTAATAGATTCAGAAAATAATAGCTACCAAAGAATCGCACAGTACACCTGCATGAGTAATACAATATAATGGGTTTTTTGCACAGTCACTTGTTCCGACAACCTCGATTATTTCTTGGACGCATCTCCCCTCAGTAATTCATCCAATATTATCTCAATTATGATACGATCCATTTATCCAAGTGAGTAGTGCTACATCAAAAGTATAGCTTTCCATTTCAATACCATCGTTCTCAATTATTAATTGCTCCCATTCATCTTTTAGCGGGATTAATAGCTATGTTCCAAGAATAAAAACAAACTCCTAGACGAACAACCCATCCTTTTCTTTCACAGATAAACATGGCACAATTTAGACTGGTAAAATCGCGGTAGTGTTGCATAATAGCAAATGCTCTTATTTGGGAGTTTCCTTCAAAAATGAGTGTCTGGACGCACTCGTCCCCGTGCATTCTCATTAACAGTATTTTCATTTCCCTCAGTTGTGTATCACAGTAGTCTCTGTGGTGCTTTCATATCCATGTATGTCTCAGTTGAAATGTAAATGTGGGATGGAGTAGCGCTGCATGTTGCAAAATTACTCAGAAACAATACTTTAGTTTGGTCAATGGTCAGGTTAATTATTATTGCCCCTGTAAATTTCGCGTCAATAATGTTTAATACCAATAATACGTGTGTCCTTTAGCGACCCATAGGTTCACCTTTCTAAATAATTGAATTATCTGCAGAAGTGCATTTCATCATAACGGAGTTATTTGCCAAGCTCACAACGTTTTGTTTTCAACGTGTCCTGAGATGATTCTGGGACAGATACTGATCGCATAAATTTTAAGCTTGCTTATTGTAAACAGGACCAGATTTTATAAGCAGGAATCCAATACACCATCTCCAAGCGTGTACTTAAAAGTTTATATAAAATGCTGTGCGTTTCAAAAACTCAGAACATCTACTTATTCCAATATTCAAGCGCAAAGACAGTGGCAGATTAAGCTGTGAAAATCGCCGTTCACATTTTTACATAATGAGTTTTGACACAACTAGAAAACTTGTTTTGCAGTTCCTTCAAACTCTCAAATGTAATATGCATTGCTCTCCGTTGATTTGCTCAACGTTGTGTTTCGAAGTGTTTCCTGTTAGAGAGATGATGAAATTCGAGTATCTCCCATATACACATATATTTTCCAGATTCAGCAATATAAACATATATGCCGTGTCTCTGTCATAACCAAGATCCACTAGCCATTGAGTCTAAATTTGATTAAATAATAGAATTTTGGATTTTCAGTTTTTCAACTCTAAGTGTGTGTGAATTAGCTACAAATCCCTGCTTCGTTGAATAACGATATGGACTCTCTACCTATCCCAGTTTGTTCCAAAGGTTGACTGAAATGTGGCATGATGCTCCCTCAGATTGTTAATTATGTCTCTAACGTTTTTGTTTTAGCCAACGAATTCTATGCGACTCAACTATGCTTGGGCGGAACGTTGTTTAATATCACATGGATGGTCTGTCAGACCCTGCATCTTCAACATGCCTTCCTCTCCAGTGCAGGGTTTATTTTACTGGATTATGTAATTTGATTTGGATAAGGCTCTTTCGTCTATACACACCTTATAACCGCTCGGAGAAACATCCTTTTATCAGGTAAATGGGACAGAGGACCACATCGCCATATGGCCTGAGGGGATCCTGGCGCACTGTCTAGAGTATAGGAGAAGGGATACGCACAGAACAGTAAGTGTGGAATCATTCATAGTTTGACTCTGTTAGCAGACATGTGACCATAATGTGACCCGATAGTTGTTGCGATTGCTATTGTCAAAGGCGTCTGATTTGCCTCATTATTTGCAAACACATCTTGGAAACTTGGTGAATATGGAGAACAATCAAAACTTCCTACCGTTTTTATTCTTAATCACATTTTTGTCATGTCCCACTAGTAATAGTTTGTTTTTATCACTGGATCAAACAGGAAAAAGAACAGAAAGTAATTGCCATTTCTATTCATTCGAGATCTGTTAGTGCTCTCAGTTCTCTCAGCTTTAATGCTTGTGCATAAATTCGTTGGCTTTAGTCATGAGTTCGTCATAGGACTCAACGATTAATCTATCCTTTTTACATGGTGTGTAAACATCAGTGTGGCTTAGAAATATAGTAAACAATAGATAAAGCTGTTCGGAGATCGCAGCCCTTCATGAAGTGCCTTTTGGTTTGAAAGAAACGAATCTGTCCGACATAGAACCTGATCGAAAATGATAGTTTTAAAGATGAATAGGTACAAGGACGTAAGTATTTTGTTTGACCTGAGCAGCCCTCGTAGAATGTTCTATAGAGACCCACCGCGTGCAACGGATGCGTCATCCAAGGGGAATCATCCGGAAACTGACTCAAGGGGGAAAAGAAAACTCACCCTATTCCTAATATCGTTGAATGTTTCGCCCACTTGGAAGACCCAAACATTTTAAAGGAAGTAAGAAAGTTGTTTAAGATGAAAGTTCACATATGCTGCTTTCTACTCCAGAACGAATAGTGTTCATGTTACCACCTGAGCCACTTATGCGGTGTGTGCAAACTCAGACAACCAACAAGTATCAGCCATCTTCAGGTAGTGGTTAACAGGCTCAGACAAGGCTGAGGCGTGAAGGAGATTATTGGAGCTGTCTATACCTGAAATCGCGTCTGGAAATACCAAGGTGGTTTGCGAGGTTCCTCAAACTGACTGGAGCATCTCCCGGGTAATCTTCCTCAGAACCTGTTTTTTCATGTTCCCTGGCAACATCATGTACGAATTATGTGATGTGTCATTCCTAGGATATAACGCTTTCAATGTTCTCCATTCATCGACTGAACATGAATAGTCGCATAGTAGTTCAGTGATTCAAACACAGAGAGTCAGACAACTGTCTTTGTTAAAAAGAACAGGGTCAGGCGATTAAAAGGGCAGTGAGCAATACGCTACAACAATGAGCCAGGGAGAGGTCCTTAGAGGTCAGTTGTGTGAAGTTGTGAAGATGACACCTCAGTTGCCCTGGAAACCCCAAGATATTGGAGAGGCCAGGACTGTGGGACGGCTGAGGAGGTCAGCCGTGAGTGTGGAGCAGAGCCAGTAGAGAGGAAGAACTGTGTGATATACATGGGCTTGTTTCCCAGTGCTTACGGAGGCCTTCAAAGGACTGGACATGGCTAGTGACGATTAGCTCCGGGTGAGTCTGGGCGTCCCTAATACCCACGTATTATCACTTTCCTACTGTGTTGTTGATGACATCCCACCATTCTGCACATGAGCTTTCTTAATACTATCTTACCAATGTGATAGCTCCAGATGCCGTTACATTAAATTGTGACATGGCTCTGAGCTGTAATTTCCTAAGTCGTGAGAAGAAGAACTATACTTCTGCTTTGGGTGTCTTCTTTTAGCGCTTTTGCGTTTTGGTAAACAGCAGATTGTGGATTGCTTTGTAAGATTCGCCTTACGTCTGATGCTCTCAATTAATTACCTTAACGCCGATGTTTTTGGAGCATAAGAATGAGTTTCCTTCAAACTGTACTGGATTGTACCATTCTCCGTGGATTCCTCCAACGTTATTTCGGTGTATTTTTCCATTACTTATAGGGTTGTATCACATTGCCAAAGTGGTTTTCAAATTTACTCCCAATCTATGGTTCTCTAGTTATTTTATATGGAGTTCACAATGTTTATTAAGAAGGCTCTTTTGATTATGTCTTGGAGTTCAAACATACTCTCAGTTAACTCATTATTCCGCGTATTTCTTTATCATCAGTTGAATAAGTGCCAGATTGAGTATGTTGTTTTGTATGTATTGATGAAAATCGCTATTACAATGCATCCATGATCCTGTCTAATCTGCGTCAACATACTCGAGAGGGCCAAAAGAGATGATGGGGCTTAGCTAGGAACGTCCTGGGACTGGAGTTTAGGTGTACTTCAAACTGAATGGGAGTTGTGACGCATGTCCCATAGCGTAAAAGGTTGTCAGTCCTTTGTGTACACTGGATAATTCTCTCGCGTTCCCTCTGCAACGTGGAGCTAAATCACATAACCTCTTATAGTTGGTATATTCTCCTATCTAAGAATAACCACACTAATCTTGAACCATCTTTTCAGCCCCAAGAATTTAGACTTTTAAAGTGTTGGATGTTGTTAAAGACTATAGGACTTTTAAAATTGCGTCTAAAAAAATGCATTCATGAGTCTGCGAGGACTAGGAGTAGAAGTTAGGACTTAAAAGTGATGTGATTTGGTGTGAAGTTGACAAGGGTTAAAATTGTGATAGCTAGTGTTATTTGTTAACTTGACAGAATCTAAAACTACCTGGGAGATGGGCCTTTGGGCATTCCTGTTGGCGGTCGGGGGGATTATCTTGATTATGGTAATCAATAAGTGATGACTCACCTCAACTATGGATGAAACCATTCCCAGGGTAGAGGATGCTGTGTAAGTGGAAAGGGGACCTGAGCTGCAAACATGTGTTCCTTGCTCTCTGTTCCTGATGATGGATGTGCTTTGACAAGCTGTTTCAAGCAATGATGACTTGTACCTTGAACTGTGAGTTAAAAATAATAAAATTCATCCTCTCTTCGTTGCTTCCCACTCAGAAAGGTATTTTATCACAACAGAAAAGAAACAAAGATACCCTTGTGAAATAGACCAGGGCATTAAAATAAGCACATACTAACTTTGTCAATGCATAAATGTTTCTTCCTTTCTTCTTTTTCTTCCTTTCTTCCTTCTTCCTTTCCCTTCCTCCTCCTTCCATTCCTTCCTTATCCTTCCTTCTATCTTCCTTCCTTCCTTCCTTCCTTCCTTCCTTCTCTCTCTCTCTCTCTCTCTCTCTCTCCTCTCTTTCTTTTCTTTCTTTCTTTTCTTCTTTCTTTCTTATCTTCTTTCTCTTCTTCTTCTTTCTTTCTTCTTCTTTCTTTCTTCTTTCTTTCTTTCTTTCACCAGCATTGTACAGTGACAAAGTAGTTGCCTGGCATCTAAGTGGAACGGTGAGATTGAATGTCATGGAAAAGTAAAATATTTGGGGCTGGAGAGATGGGCCCCTAGCGGTTAAGGGCGCCGACTGCTCTTTACAGAGGACCCAGGGTTCGATCCCCAGCACCCACATGGCAGCCGAAGAACCGCTGAGAACTCCAATTCCAGGAAGAACTCCAGCTCCAGGGGAATCCGAAGACCCTCTTCTGACCTCCGCTGCGTTTCACGACACGGAGTGCACAGCACTCGCATGCAGGCAGTACATTCACACACATACAGAACTAAATAAAAATAAATAAAATTAATTAAAAAAAAATTTAAACAAAAAAAAAAGAAAAGTAATTATCTGTGTACTTGAAAAATACTTTGCATTCTTGATTGTAGGAAGTCCAAACTTTTATAAAAGCATATAAATGCGATATCCTGTGGATTTTCACTGTCTCCTAAAGACTCATGTTAAAGTGTCCTTGCCAGCCTGTGGAGGTACTGGCAGTAGCAGAATGTTAGGATTTGGGACCTAGTAGAAAGAATTTAGTTTCTAGGTAGTTAGTCCTTAGGAAATCTGGACTACTGGGTCTCCCTTTCTTCATTCTTTTGCTTTTCTCGAGCCAAGAAGATGAACAGGACTTGCTCTGCCCCTGTGTTCCCAGCATGACTACTGTTTGTCTGCCCACCAGGACCAAAGCCCCAGCAACAGGACCAAATTTGTTTTGTGGACTAAAAAGTCTCTGAAACTGTTGAAGCCAAGATAAAATCTTTTTTCTTCTTTTTTTAAAAAAGAATTATTTATTTTTTTTTTTTTTTTTTTTTTTTTTTTTTTTTTTTTTTTTTTTTTTTTTTTTTTTTTATTTCTTTTTGTCTGTGTGTTTCTGTGTGCACATAAATATGGGTGGCTTTGCAGACCAGAAGGGTGCAAAAATACAAGGAAATCAGGCAGAAGTTGTAGCCCTTTTAGGACCTAGCCCTGGAAGTCACAGGGTGTCATCTGATTCACAATCAGCTAACTTTCAACCCCTCCTCTATTTCATCCACTTTCAGACTCTCTGTATTCCATCTACTTTCAGGCTCCCTCTATTTCATCCACTTTTGGGCCCCCTCTATTTCATCCACTTTTGAACTCTATTTCATCCACTTTTGGGCTCCCTCTATTTCATTCACTTTTGGGCTCCCTTCTATTTCTTTTTTTTTAATTATTTTTTTCATTTTTAACAATAAGTAATAATTTTGGCACAAGTACAAGAATTCCTTCATGTAAAACCAATTTGCAAAGTAGTGTTGTGCCCAACACACAGCCCAAGGGGCGGGGCCTGCGGCCCACCATCCAGATGGGGTGCCTTGTATGGTTCAAGTCAAGTTGATCGTATGAGTTGTCAGAACTGTATTGTTGTAGCTTCACCATTCACTCCAATTGTAGCCTTTACATTCTACCACGACCCTTCTTCTGCGGATTGTTTCCTAGGCTTTAGAAAAGGCCACAGGGGATGAGAAGCAAAACAGTTCTTACTTTCTCTGGAGCTGTCTGTCTTGGACTCTGGCAATTCTGGCTGTTTCCCTTTCGTGGGTTGACAGTTTGTTCAGAATAACCTTTCAATCCTACTATGAAGCACATGCAAATAGAAATATAGGTATTTAAACATCAGTATTTAATTATGGTAGGTTACTTTAGAATAGACACAGATGTTTGCATGGAATGTTAATCCCCATGAATTACATTTTTTTTTCTGGTGAAAAGACAGGGTCTTACTGTGGCTGATAAATCTCCTAACCATTAGAGGATGTAACCTTGTGGCATCAGCTCTGGTCTATTCCTCCAAGGAGAGAGCTAATAGGCCA
>VZQC01012509.1:2664-105400 GCA_009823505.1 Rhizomys pruinosus
AAGCCCAATCAAAAGGGAGTGCTAGGGGACTGGGGGGCTCCAACTTTTGGGTATGCACATCAATGCATGCTCAGAGTCCTTTATCTTCACTCACATGCGCTAGGAGTCAGACACCCCTGGGAGGTAATCTCTCTGACCAGCAAGGCCTCAAGAACTTAAACCATCAGTGTGGAACTAGAAAGGAGTGTGAAGACAATTTAGAAACAATTTTTAGGTTTTCAGTTTTTCTTAAACACAATATGATAGGGGATGGAGAGATGGCTCAGCAGTTAAGAGCACTGACTGCTCTTGCAGAGGACCCAGGTTCGATTCACAGCACCCACATGGCGGCAAAGAACCATCTTTAACTCCAGTTCCAGGGGAATCCAATGCACTCGTCTGACCTCTGTGGCGTTGCATGACACGGGTGCACCAACCTACATGCAGACAGTACACTCATATACATAAAAAAAAAAAAAACACAATATGGCCAGGTATGGTGGCGCACACCTTTAATCCTAGCACTTGGGAGGCAGAGGCAGGCAGATCTTTGTGAGTTCAAGGCCAGCCTGGTCTACAGAGTGAGTTCCAAACCAGCTGAGACTAAAGGGAGACCCTGTCTCGAAAAGACCAAAACAGAAAACAACAAAAAGAACACAATATGATAATGAAAATCCATCACGCATATTTTTTTTCTGGATGTATAGTTTTGTAAGATATTTAAAAGTTGAGTTCTGGGGCTGGAGAGACGCTCAGCAGTTAAGAGCACTGGCTGTTCTTCCAGAAGACTCAGGTTTGGTTCCCACCCCACATGGTGGCTAACAACCATCTGTAACTCCAGTTCCAGGGGATCCAACATCCTCTTCTTGCCTCCTGGGGCATTGCACACATGTGGTACACTTACATACATGGAAGTAAAGCATCATACACATAAAATGAAAATAAAAAAATTAAGAATCACATGCCTTTAATCCCAGCAGTTGGGAGACAGGGCAAATGGAACTCTATGAGTTTAAGGCCAGCCTGGTCTACATAGCGAGATAGAGGCCAGCTGGAGCTACAGGAAGACCCTGTCTCAAAAAAAATAATAATTAAGAATCATTCAAGTGAATGAAAAAAATCACAAAAGACTAAAAGAAGAGCTGCTGGATCAAAGGATATACATATCTCAAATTTGTAATTTTTTTTTTTTTGGCTTTTCGAGACAGGGTCTCCCTATAGCCCCAGCTGTCCTGGAACTCACTCTGTAGACCAGGCTGACCTTGAACTCACAAAGATCCACCTACCTCTGCCTCCCAAGTGCTAGGATTAAAGGCATGCGCCACCATGCCAGGCTCAAATTTGTAATGTGATTAGTGCAGAATAATAGTTAGCATTTCATTTAAATTCCAAAACATGAAACAATTTACACAGTACCCAGACCCTTTTCCATATACTGCCAGTACCACAAGATCTTATCAGTCTTTTAGTCAATATGGGGAAGAATGGAAGAAGTTAACCAAGAACAAAAAGTGAGTTGACATGAAAACAATCGTGTCAGACAGAAGACAATGCAGGAAAAGTTGTGCAGAGGGCAATGTGAAACTGAATTTTGATATGTCACTTTCTGCCAAGATAGCAAAACCACATGATCCTTCATGTATTATAGCTAGAATTGCTGACGACAATTTTTTTTTAATTTTTTTTTATTAATTTTATTTATTTCTGTATGTGTATGAATGTACTGTCTGCATGCAAGTTTGTGCACCCATGTCGTGCAACGCCGCGGAGGTCAGAAGAGGGTATCGGATTCCCCTGGAACTGGAGTTCTCCTGGAATTGGAGTTTCAGACGGTTCTTAGCCGCCATGTGGGTGCTGGGGATCGAACCGGCGTCCTCTGTAAGAGCGGTCGGCGCTCTTAACCGCTAGGCTATCTCTCCAGCCCCCAAAATGGCCAGTTTTAAGACTGTGCTACCTATAACACAAAGTGTAAGGAGGTTTAGGAAAGCCTCTTGATCTTTGTTCAGCCTTCCATTGCCTTGGCAGAGTGAGAGGAAACAGACAGAGTGTGGAGCTAGGAAACCAAGCCACTGTGTGAAACTGGCACAGTGATAATGAATTGCTGTGGAGAGTTGCAGAGCAAAGGGATGGGTCCTTGAGGTCACCAGTGTGTAAAGTGCTCAGACAGGGGCTGTTCTACAGAGAACATTCAATGTGAACTCCACACTTCAGAGTCTTTAAAGGGGTTCTAAATATATCACTGTTTTTTTGTTTGTTTGTTTTTAAATTTTATTTATTTTTTGTGTATGAGTGTACTGTCTGCATGCACGTTGGTGTACCCGTGTCTCCCAATGCCGTGGAGGTCAGAAGAGGGAGTCGGACTCCCCTGGAACTGGAACCAAAGATGGCCCTCAGCCGCCATGTGGGTGCTGGGGATCAAACCCGGGTCCTCTGGGAGAGCAGTCGGTGCTCTCAACCACGAGGCCATCTCTCCAGCCCCTAAATGTATCATTGTAATAGTGTTTTACCACCAACTGTCTTTGTTCCTAGTTACTGTAACAAGTATTTGACAGAGGTTTATTAATTTTGTTTATCCAAACTATTATTTGTTTTTGTTCTATGCAATCAAATAAAATTTGAGTAACATGCAAAAAAAAAAAAAAAAAAAGCCCTGCTCAGTTGTTATTATTATTACCAATATATAAAAGGAAAAAGAAATTCTATAAAAAGAGGGTATACTAGCAGTGTGGTGGCACACACCTTTAATCCCAGCACTGGGAAGCAGAGGCAGGCAGATCTCTGTGAGTTCAAGGCCAGTCTGGCCTACAGAGCAAGCTCCAGGACAGCTGTGGCTACAGGGAGACCCTGTCTCAAAAAGGACCAACAAAAAAAAAAAAAGGACAAGAGGAGATAGATAAGGTAAAAACATAAGAAATATTAAAAAAAAAAAAAGTTTAGGGGCTGGAGAGATGGCCTAGCTGTTAAGAGCACTTCCTGCTCTTGCAGAGGACCCGGGTTCGATCCCCAGCACCCACATGGCGGCTGAGAACCTCTTTAATCCAGTTCCAGGGGAATCGACGCCCTCTTCGACCACCGCGGCATTTGCACGACACGGGTGCACAGACCTGCATGCAGACAGTACATTCATACACATAAAGAATAAGTTAAAAAAAAAAAAGTTTAAAGCCGGGCGTTGTGGTACACGCCTTTAATCCTAACACTAGGGAGGCAGAGGCAGGCGGATCTTTGTGAGTTCAAGGCCAGCCTGGTCTACAGAGTGAGTTCCAAGACAGCTGGAGCTACAGGGAGATCCTGTTTGTAAAAGACATATTATATATATATATAAAACCATCCAGACAATTTATCAATAGTATTTTGGAAAAGGAGTCAACTGGTCAACCTCCACACACACTATGGAGCAAGGGGTGAAACAATGATTTCTATGTGTATATGCAAGAGCAGGACAACTGGTCGACCCACCAGGGAAAAAGGGTAGCGGAGGGGGAAAAAAGACGGCGACACCTCCCCAGTGGAAAAAGGAGACCACGCGAGAGCCACAGAGCCGCCCGAGGGCAACGGGAGATGGAGCCTCAGCTGGCCTGCGGCAGACAAAATATGGAGGAAGCGGAAACAGAGGGGGCGCCTTAAATGCGTAGGCAGAATCCAGGAGGCTCGGAGCACTTGGGAGAAGGAAAGAGGGACACCACCAGCGGAGAGGGGATGCGGACCCAAGCGATGGCGGCCCGCACACTCGCAGCTACCAGACTCGCGGAGGAATCTCACCGCCTGGCGCCCCTCTGCGCAGTGGCGGTCCCGCACGCTAGGGAGGACTGAGCCTCAGAGCTCGGGCTAAATGCACACCCACCAACCTATGGGCGAGGTGACGCCTCCTGTCCCCACGCGAATCACGTGGCCGACCGCCTTCCCCTCCTTCCCCCGCCCCCCAGGACCACGGCGGCCCGGTGAAGGGGTCTCACTGCGCGGTCGGCTAGACCCGGGAGGCCCCGACGGCATGAGAGGAGGGGAACGGCATGTCAGAAAAGAACTCAAAATGCTGGCTGCAGAATCGGCTAACAGGCTATAACGTGCATGACAGACCCTGTCCACCCGGGTGACAGCACCCAGAAGTGACAGACGAGGGAGATATGGTGCAGCTCGAGAGCCAGAGGTCCAGATGGGGGCAGGACACATGGGGGTCTGCCCCATAATGTGCATGATGTGCATGTTTACACGGAAGGAGCCGCTCGGCATCAGGACCGCAATGCTCTCCCCACCATGACTGGGCTCGTCACAGAACAGACACAAGAAAAAAGTCACCGGAGACCAACCGGACCCCACCCAGGCTCCAACCGGACTAGACAATCTTCCCCTCCCTCCCGTAGCCTTCATCATTTCACGTGAGGGCAGCAGCCACTAGATGTCGCCCACAGGCCGCCTAAAAGCGTCAGGGACAGGCCTGGGGTGGGGGGAGGAAGCATGGCTAAGAAGGAAAGCCTCTTAGAGATGGCCTAGCGGTTAAGAGCTCTTACTGCTCTTAGAGAGGATCCAGGTTCCATCTCCAGCACCCACATGGCGGCCAAAACCGTCTGAAACTCCAATTCCAGGAGAACTCCAGTTCCAGGGGAGTCCGACATCCTCTTCTGGCCTCCGCGGCATTGCACGACACGGGTGCACAAACTTGCATGCAGACAGTACATTCATACACATACGTAAATAAATATAATTAAAAAAAAAAAAAAAGAAGGAAAGCCTCACCCTACTGGAATGCAGGAGACACTGACACCTCCACCTCCTGGGAGGTGTCAGCCAGTGATTGAGGACACCCTGGCCCTGGACTCCCAGTCATCATTCATCACCAGAGGAAAACAGCCACTTCAGAGACTAGGAAAGCCAAGACAGATGGAATGAAAGACAGGCAGACAAATAGACAAATATATTGTGTAGGAAATTGTAAAACAAGGAATAAGAAAAAATTCAGACAGAAAGCAGTTGAGAGAGCAGAAGGCAGGACCGATGGTGGGGGGATGGTTAAAACCGAGATAAATAAATGAGAAATAAACACAAGGGAAACCCGGAAAGAATGAAGAAACGTGAGGAAAGGAGAAAGTAGGAAGGAAGAGAGAGAATGTGGATTTCAGATGACCAAAATACCTTGTACACACACATGAGACTGTTAAAATACAAAATATTCAGGGACAGAGAAACAGTTGAGAGAGAAGAAACCAGGACAGAGGAAAAAAGTGTGAGAGAAAGAAGGAAAAAGCAGTGAAGAAAAGTCAGAGAAAGAGCCAAAGGAGAAGAAAGAAAAGGAAAGAAGAAAGAGAAGGATTATTTGGGGGATTTGGTTTGGATATAATCCAAAGATATTGTAGCCAGAAAAGTATAAGTCTTACCACATCTAGCCCCCTGGATGAGCAGATTCTACCCGGTGCCCTGCAATCTAGTTGGGGTAGCTGCCAACATCCCAGGTCAAGAGGAGCCACAGGAAGAAGGTGAGCACATCTGGCTCTGGAGAATCCAGCGACTCTTACTGAGGCTATGGCTGTCCGGCAACCAAGTGACATAAGTCTACCTGCAGTCCTTCCTTCCAGTTGCCATGGGTGTCTCTGTCCCGTGGCTCACTCCTCCCTTCATGCTCAAGGCTGGGATTATCTGATCTCGGAGACAAAAACTCAAGTGGGTGAGTGAGCTGTGCCCTCCGTCCCTGGAGATACACCCAGTCCGACCAATTTCTTTGGTTGCACCTCCAAACCATCCCACACAGGGAGGAGCAGTAGAGAACAATCTAACCAAGGAGAGCAAGAGCAAGTCCACGTCACCTGGCCACCTACCCTGGCCACAGGATGTTGGAGGAGCCCCAGAGTCAGGTTCCCAGTTCCTTAACCTGTGACCCAGGTGGTGTATTCAGAGGGGAATTTGAGTGACATTTTCATTATACAGGGCTTTTAAAAGCCACGGTGTGGGAAATTCCTACGTGGAGCTTAACTCAGAGTGAAAGAGCCCATCTCTCATCTTGTTGCTTAAGCAAGTGACAAAGACCAGCTTTCTGGAGTGAGGCCTGCTTGAAGTACTGTACTTACCAGCTTCTGCACCCTACCCTGGGTCCTTGGCAGCTGCCCCAGTCAGTCAGTCCCTAGCGCAGAGAAGAATCAGCCAATCTGGGGAGGTGGGGGTAGGCCACCTAAGAGGCTGAGTCTTCCCTTCCCCTTCCCCTCGCCCTCTCCTCCTTCACTTCCCCGACAAGGATAACCTATAGCTTCCTGATGCTCCTGCCTCCTGCGTCTGTCATCGTAACCCCCAAATGAAAGGAAAACGCCAGGCTTAGGCACTCAGGAAAGTTTACTTCAGGGCTAGCCATGGCTGGGCTTGAAGATGGAGAGGAGTAGCCAGCAGCAAAATGTCGTCCAGCCAGGCCCTTTTAGGTGTCTGGGGTGGACAACAAGTTAAAGAAGTGAGGTCACTGATGGGCAGTTTCTGTAGGAGTGGAAAATCTCTGTGTTCTGAGAACCAGACCTAACAGGATGGATGCACCTAGTAGGGTGCTGGGGATAGAACCCAGGGCTTTGTGCCTGATGGACAAGCAGTATCCTAGAACAGACCCATGTCTGTTGATAAATGTGTTCTGAATGAATATACAGCACGAGCGTGTCCAACACAAAACAAACCACTTATCTTCCTCCAAGACATGAACCTGGCTCTGCTTCACTGGAACCATCCCTCCTCCTCCTAGGATTCTAGGAAGGAGAAAAGGCAAGGAAGCAGGTTCTGGGCCTCCACAGTGGTGGTACATGTGCGAGCACACACACACACACACACACACACCACACACACCTGTCATCCCAGCACAGAGGGGGCTGTGGCAAAAGAGCTGTATATTTGAAGCCAGCCTGGGGGACATAGAATATTCTAGTTTGTTTTGTTTTGGTTTGTTTTGTTTTGTGGGGAAATCAGAAGGGGAAGGGTGAGGTGGTGAAACCATTCTGCATCATTCTGACACATTGGATACAGGGCCCAGCCACTGTAAGAATATTCACTGACTGTGCAAATGCAAACCAGGGGAGGGAGGGGAGGGGAGGGAAGGGGGACCCATGGCTGAGCTGCCTTTTCATTTTATTTTTTCCCTCCTAATGACCTAAACAGAAAAGAAGGAGGTTGTTGTCTTAGGCCTAAAAATGTATGGAAAGGATGCCTGCACAGAGTGCTGGTATGCTGTAAGCCTTCACCTGAGTGGTCAGCTCTGACCCTTGACAGCAATGTGGGGCCTCCAAGTCACTTTGCCAGAAGCAGCTGTCTCCCTTGTCTTGAAAATAGAGTGCTGCCAAAGAACAATACACCGCTCAGAACTTTTTCTCACAATTCTGAGATGGAGGCTTCCGAGGCTCAAAAGAAAGGAAGAAAAAGAAAGGTTAAAAAATCCTTTCAAAGGTTTTAATTGTGATTTAAAGGGTCCCATGTGAGAGGGAAAGTTGGCAGAGTTGTCCCTACTCCCTGCGCTTTGTAAAACTAGAACTCATGCCAAGCATGGTAGCCACACCTTTAATCCCAGCCTGGGAGAGGCAGAGATAGGCAGATCTCTGGGAGTTCCAGGCCAGCCTGGTTACTTAGTTTCAGGCCAGGTGGGGCTACAGGGAAAACACATTTTAAAAACAAAACAAAAGAGCAAGTCATGGGTGGGCCACACCTTTAATCCCAGCACTCGAGGCAAAGTTCAAGGTCAGCTTGCTCTGCATAGGGATTTCAAAAAAAAAAGGGATTTCTAGGCCAGCAGAAGTTACAGGGAGACCCTGTCTTGAAAAGACCAATCAGCTGGGTGTGGTGGTGCACACCTTTAATCCTAGCCCTTGGGAGGCAGAGGCAGGCGGATCTTTGTGAGTTCAAGGCCAGCCTGGTCTACAGAGTGAGTTCCAGGACAGCTGGGGCTAGAGGGAGACCCTGTCTCTAAAAGGCCAAAAAAATAAAAAATAAAAACCTACAACCCATCAACAAATAATATAGAACTCATACCAAATTCTAAAGAAATCAAAACAAAAACACTACATATCTCTATGTTGGAAATCATCACATCACCAGCCTACCAATACTAAAGAGAATGGAAACATTAAAAGTACACGATATGGGCTGAAGTGATAGCCTAGGGATTAAGAGCACCGACTGCTTTTGCAGAGGACCCGGGTTCGATCCCCAGCACCCACATGGCGGCTAAGAACCATCTGTAACTCCAATTCCAGGAGAACTCCAGTTCCAGGGGAATCTGACACCCTCTTCTGACCTCCGCGGCATTGCACGACATGGGTGCACAGACCTACATGCAGACAGTACATTCATACACATAAAAATAAATAAATAAATAAAATTAAAAAAATAAAAATGTGGTAGAAATACACAATTATGGGGCTGGAAAGATGGCTCAGTGGTTAAGAGCACTGACTGCTCTTGCAGAGGACCTGGGTTCAATTCCCAGCATCCACATGGCAGCTAAGAAGCATCTTTAACTCCAGTTCCAGTGGAATCTGACACCCTCTTCTGACCTCCGAATCAACCTACGTGCAGACAGTACATTCATGCACATAAAATAAATAAAAAAAGAAATACACAATTATATCTCATACAATTACACACACTACTTTTTTTAAAGTATAAAGGCTAAATATCAAATTGGATGAATTCTGATATAACTAGATGTGAAAGGTGAATAAGTTGTTTTTTTTTTTTTTTTTTTTTTTTTTGGTCTTTTCGAGACAGGGTCTCCCTGAAGCCCTAACAGTCCGGGAACTCGCTCTGTAGACCAGGCTGGCCTTGAACTCACAAAGATCCACCTGCCTCTACCTCCCAAGTGCTAGTATTAAAGGTATACGCCACCACGCCCAGCCAGGTGAATAAGATGTTTTAAAAGGCAGAGACTTTCTTTCCTTAGGTTTAACCTTATATTAGGGGTTTTGTTTCCCCCAATGGTATGTCACATATTTGTGATTTAATCTCTCCTGACACAATTTAGATGTCAGTAGGAATTATTTTGTAACTAACCTGCTGCACCCAGCACTATCCTGCCTGTTTGACTTCTTTCTCTTTAGCTATATATTCCACAGCATACAGTAGAACTTTTTTTAATTTACCAAGTTTTATTGACCCTGCTTCTAAATCAAACAACATGAAAACTATATACAAACAGTTGTAATTTAAGCTAATTAAGATTTCTAAAGTTTCCTTAAACATTACATTATCAAATATCAGACTCTTGTTCCTTAAACAATTACAGAGGTAAGTTCTGATGTCTTTGGTCACAAACTTTTCATCAGGCAATCAATCAATCAACCAATCAATCATCAGTCAATAAGTCACTATGTAACTTTGTTACCATTCTTTCTTTTTTGGTGAAAGCATTTAAAATCAACCCTCTTATAATGATTCAAACATACCTTACACAATTATTCATTATGGCTATCATGTTGTACATAAGGTTCTCAGGGTTTGCTCATTTTGTGTAGCTAAGATTTTTAGCTCTTATCAATAATTTCTCATTTCCTGCTTTTACTGTATAAAGTCATCCTGTATAACTTTGCTTTATGTATTCTTTGTTGTAAAAACTCCATATCCTTATTCAGTACATTGTTACTTCATTAGCATCAAATTTACAGTAAGAACTGGGACTAAAGGGAGACCCTGTCTCAAAAAGACCAAAAAAAAAAAAAAAAAAGAACCTAGTGGAGCCGGGTGTGGTGGCACACGCCTCTAATTCCAGCACTGGGAGGCAGAGGCAGACGGATCCGGAGTTCAAGGCCAGCCTGGTCACAGAGTGAGTTCCAGGCCAGCTGGGGCTACAGGGAGACCCTGTCTCACACACACACACACACACACACACACACACACCCTAGTGTTTATGTGAATGGGTAGATGGATAGATGCTTAGCATTAAGAACCTAGTGTCTGTGTGAATGGGTAGATGGACATATGTTCAACATCAGGACCCCAGTGAATGGGATGGGGCTGCCCAGCACCAAGGCCATCATTGACTTCCTGTGTGCTGAATTTAATGGCCCACTGCAGGCATTGCATGACACAGGTGCACTTACATACACATAAAATAAAAATAATAAATAAAATATTTTTAATTCAGTGCTATCCTTGTCTAGCCCCTCACATACTTACCTCTGTGTCCTCAATTGGTTTTTCTTCTTTCTCCTGGCCTTAATTATGGATATCCCAAGGTGTGGTTATTGAACTAATTTCTTTCTTTTCTGCCTGATTATACCTGAAACATTGTCAGAGCATCAACTTTCAATTTTGTTCTGATAACCCCCAGATCTGACCTCTCACCTGAGTTCCTGCCTCTCTTATCTCTGTTCACCAAGTAGCCAAAGTTGGCCTTCCTAAACTCTTGTGTATGGGGAGAGAGGAGGGAGGGAGGGAGGGAGGGAGGAGAGAGAGAGAGAGAGAGAGACGAGAGAGAGAAGAGAGAGAGGAGACTTGCTCTTGTTTCAGTAGCGATAGTGGAGGCAGCTGCCATAAAGGAACTCTCTTCTCCTTGTCAAACACTTCGCATCACTGCCTCCTTTATTTTTTTACTTTATTATTATTTTTTTTTTTTTTTTGGTCCTTTGGAGCAGGTTCCTCATACCCCAGCGTCCTGGAAATCGCTTTACAACCTGCTGGCCTTGAACTCACAAGAACCATCCGACCTCCTCCTCCTCCCAAAGATCAAACCCACCACCGGCCTCTGCCCTCTGACCTCCTTACTCACCATTGATGCCACCTAGCCTCTGCTCTCCCAGTGCTAGGATTAAGGAGCGCCACCACTCCCGCTTCCTCCTTTAACCATTATGACAGCCTTAGGATGGAATTTCCGCATTTTTTTTTTTGGTCTTTTGAGACAGGGTTCTCTCTATAGCTCTAGCTGTCCTGAAACTCACTCTGTAGGGACCAGGCTGGCCTTGAACTCACAGAGATCTGCCTGCCTCTGCCTCAAGTGCTAGGATTAAAGGCGTGCACCACCACGCCTGGCTCGTCTGTACTTTTGTACTAGACCAAACTGAGGCACTACGACATTTCACAACCTGTCATATCATACAGCTAGCTATATGTGGAATCTAAGACCATGACTCTGTCCCAAAGCTCATGTGTTTTCTGTAAGGTTGTAGCCCACCTAAGTCAGGGATTTCAGGAATCCAACTGAGGCAGAAGTCCTGAGAAATAATTACCCTGGACTGTGCTCCTGTAATCCAAGAAAAGTTGCGGCAACATCTTGCAATCATACCTCACGGGAAACCAGAACCAGGCCTCAGTCTCCCTCGAGATGCTCCTACCGATCCCAGTCACAGGTCCCGGTTCCCTCGCGATGCTCCTACTGATACCAGCTACAGATCTACCTATGCCCTAATACCCCATCTCCTCACCCCCACCTCCTTGTAAACTTACTTCCCGTGTGCCTGGGTATAAAGCTGTGTGCCATAATTAACATTGCCTTGAAGACTCTGGACACCAAGACTGGCCTCAGAAGTAGTTGCCTTTTTTTTTTTTAATTGCAAGTATATTTCTTTTAATGACGCCAGTAAAATTAAGCATCAAGTAAACAAAAGTGGAAAACAACTTACACTTTTAACTTGTCTCACGAGTGCCTAAATGTAGTAAAGGCTGCTTAAACTTTGTGTGTAGTCGGATTTTTTTGGAGGCTGAAGTTATCCATCTGCAGACATTGAGGCCCAGGTTTATGTGATCAAAATACATTGTATGTATGAAACTCTCAAAGAATTAAAAAATATTTTAAAAGAAATTGTGGGGGGCTGGAGAGATGGCTCAGGGGTTAAGAGCACCAACTGCTCTTGCAGAGGACCCAGGTTCGATTCCCAGCACCCACATGGCGACTAAGAACCGCCTTTAAGCCAGGCATTGTGGCACATATGCCTTTAATCCTAGCACTCCGGAGGCAGAACTCTGTGACTTTGAGGCCAGCCTGGTCTACAGAGTGAGTTCCAGGCCATCTGGGGCTATAGGGAGATCTTGCCTCAAAAAGACAAAAAAAAAAAAAACCAAAAAGGTACATGTTGTTTACTTACTAACTTCTCTTTTTGTGGAGACAGGATTTTGCTGTACAGCCAGGTTGGCTTATAATTTATAATCCTCCTGCCTCAGCCTTCTGAGCTCTGGGATTGCAGTCATGTGCCATCATACCTTCCAGATGTTAACTTTTAATAACTGGATAAATACTTAAGAATACCCCCCAAGAATTTAAAGCAGGATCTTTAAAAAAATAAACAAGATTTTTTTATTTATTATTTATTTCTTTGTCTCTGTCTCTCTCTTTCTGTATGTGTGTGTATATGTGTTTGTAGGTCAGAGATCAACCTTGTTTGTTGTTTCTTTGTTGTTTCTTAAGAGTCATCCACCTTGTTTTCTGAGACAGGGCATTTCATAGCCCTGAGCTTACCAATTAGGTAGACTAGACTGGCTGGCCAGAAACCCCCAGGGATCTGCTGTTTTGATAAAATGGCTCAGTGGGAAATGGTGCTTGCCTCCAAGCCTGACTACTGAGTTCCATCCCTAGGATTCACACTGTTGAAGGAGAGAATCAGCTCCTGCAAGTTGTCCTCTGACCTCCACACATCAATATGGTGCAGGTCCACACTAAATGTAACATAATGCAATGGAATATAAAAATAAGGAAAAGGAAAAAAGACAAAAGGAGGAAGCAAGCAATGATTAATGAGTGAACAAATATGGGGGCTGGAGATGTAGCTCACTTGGTAGAGTGTTGTCCAGTGTGATGTTAGTATTAACTGTTAGTTTGACAGAACCTAGAATCACGTGGGATATAAGTCTCTGTGTTTTATCTTGATTAGATTAATTGAGGTGCAAAGACGAGGCACCGTTCCCTGCCATGTTCCAGTAGGGTGTAATGGAGAAAGGGAGCTGACAGCATGTCCTGCTCTGCCTCCCGACTGTGACTGTAATGTGACAGCTTCCTCACACTCCTGGTCCCTTCCCCACCATGATGGACCATACCTTGAACTATGAGCTAAAATAACCCTTTCTGCCAGACGTGGTGGTGCACGTATTTATTTATTTATTTATTTATTTATTTATTTATTTAGTGTTTCTTGTTTTTATTTGGGGTGGGAGGAAGGAGGGAAATACAGGTGAGAGAAAGGGCTGAGAACAGGTGACCTTTCCCCCTCACACAGGAAGTACTGCATTCTGGGGGCAGGCTCCCCCAAAGGGCACATCCTGTGTCTGTAACAACATCCAAGACTGGTAATTTTGAAATGAGGAAACGTGTTTGTTTTGATACATAATCCACACCAGCACTGGGGTCCGGCCACATTTCTGAGGACAGGTAGAGATGTCTGTGTGGGACTTCCACTGAATCCTAGCACTTGGGAGGCAGAGGCAGGTGGATCTTTGTGAGTTCAAGGTCAGCCTGGTCTACAGAGTGAGTTCCAGGACAGCTGGGGCTACAGGGAGACCCTGTCTCCAAAAGACAAAACAAAAAACAACAAAACAACTTTCTTTTCTCTTTAGGTTCCTTTTGTCAGGATATTTTTACCGAAACAACAAGAAAAGAAACTGAGACACCTAATGAATGAGGTTTGATCCCTAGGGCTGCATAGACTGGGTGTGGCAGCACACACTGATAATCTCAGCATTCAGGAGGTAGAGGCAGGTGGATCTTTGTGAGTTCAAGGCCAGCCTGGTCTACAGAGTGAGTTCCAGGACAGCTGGGGCTACAGGGAGACCCTGTCTCAAAAAAAAAAAAAAAAAAAAAAAAGTCAATCATGGGGGCTGGAGAGATGGCTCCGCAGTTAAGAGCACCGACTGCTCTTGCAGAGGACCCAGGTTCGATTCCCAGCGCCCACATGGTGTCTGAGGATCATCTTTAACTCCAGTTCCAGGGGAATCCAAAGCCCTCTTCTGACCTCCATGGCATTGCACGACATGGGTGCACAAACCTACATGCAGACGGTAAACTCATACACATAAAAAAAAAGTAAATCATGACATGCTGAACCTTGAGACTACAATTCAAAGTGAAATATGCAAATTACAAAAACAACAAAACAGAACAAGAACAACTCTATGAGGCGCGTGCTCATATTCATATTCATATTCATAGAAACGGAAAGACCAGTGGGGAGGGACAGGGCCTGGTGGGAAAGGAGAATAAAGTGCCTATACTGTTGTTTTGTGACTTCCCAATTTTGACATGTGTCATGTTTTTATGATGGGAAAGCAGGACTTAGCAGGCTTCCCATCACCAGCCCTTCCCTAAACAGCTCATGTCTTTCCCACAAACTTGCTCCATTCTCTCATAATTCTATCACAGTTATGTTGATTATGACCATATCAATATAGTTCATGGAAGAAACATGTTGTACTATGATTACATTTCTTTTTTGCAAAGCCTTTTTGGTTTTGTTTGTTTTGTTTTGATTTTGAGACAGCATCTTACTATGTAGGCTGGCTTCAAACTCACATGTGGGAAGATCCAGTTTGAATTAGGGGTGAGTTTTCAGCTACCATCCCTCAGGGCAAAATGTGGAAGTCTTGAGGTTCCTCTGTCCCTGTCACACGATGCGAGGTGGGGCAGTAGCATACAGGGGCATAAGACTGGGGACCGTGATTGGCTCTGATAAATGATGTCATTTTACTTAATTTAAAAATTTTTATTTATTTTTCTCTATGTGTATGAATGTACTGTCTGCATGTAGGTCTGTGCACCCATGTCGTGCAATGCCTCGGAAGTCAGAAGAGGATCTCAGATTCCCCTGGAACAGGAGTTCTCCAGGAATTGGAGTTACAGATGCTTCTTAGCCGCCATGTGGGCGCTGGGGATTGAACCCGGGTCCTCTGCAAGAGCAGTCGGCGCTCTTAACTGCTAGGCCATCTCTCCAGCCCCTCAAAGCCTTCTTTTTAAAAAAGACCTACTTTATATGTGTAGTTCAATAAGTCTCAATGAATATCTACACCCCTTAATCCTCACCTCAATCAGGATATGGGATTTCCCTCTAACAAACTCTCTCCTACTTGTTTGCAGTCCACCTCCCCACCCTTATCCCAGGCAACCACTGACTGGATTTTATCACTAGAGCCATTTTACAGTTCTTCAACTTCGTGTATGTGGAATAGTCTTTTGGAAAGTATACTTTGAAGAGGCAGACAATTAAGTTTAGGTCCATATGGAAATAAGTTCAAAGAACAAAAGACCTGGCTGGAGAGATGGCTCAGTGGTTAAGAGCCCTGACTGCTCTTGCAGAGGACCCAGGTTTGATTCCCAGCACCCACATGGCAGCTAAGAACTGTCTTTAGTGCTGGGCAGAGGCAGGTGGATCTCTGTGAGTTCAAGGCTAGCCTGGTCTACATAATGAGGTCCAGGCTAGCTGGGGCTATAGGGAGATCCTGTCTTTCTCAAAAACACCAAAAACACCAAAACCAAAACAGCCCCCTACTCCCCCCAAATCCCCAGAGAACAAAAGACCTGTCCTAATATTAGGCAAATGAAGGATTCCTGGAAGAATTAAACAAATAAACCATTCATCATCACATCATTAGAAAGAGTTAACCAAGGAGAGGTGGAGGGCTGGAGATATGGCTCAGCAATTAAGAGCATTGAGTGCTCTTGCAGAGGACCTGGGTTTAATTCCCAGTACTCGTGCTCACTTCGGCAGCACATATACTAAAATTGGAATGATACAGAGAAGATTAGCATGGCCCCTGCACAAGGATGACACGCAAATTCGTGAAGCGTTCCATAAAAAAAAAAAATTCCCAGTACTCATATGTGGGATAGCAGTAACTCCAGTTCTAGGGGATCCAATGCTCTCTTCTGCACCCTAGACATTGCAGGCATACAAACAAGCACACTTACCTACACTGAAAATAAATTGAAAAATTGAAAATGCCACTAAAGTAGAAGAGGTGTTCTGTGTTTGGAGATGAGGGATTGGGGATGTGGGCAAGGGTTGGGTGCCAATGAGGTGCAGACCCTAGAAAGAAAGGAAACAACGTTTGGAGACCACTGAGATTCCACTTGGACTCAAACATCCATTTCCTCCTTTCCCTTCATTTTGTTACCATGGAAATTCATGTGCTCTACGTTTTTCTCCAGTACAAGCAAGGCAGTTGTGATGTTAGTCCCCTAATTCTAGAGAGAACCCAGGGCCTTACACAGGCTAGGAGTGCAGGATAACTATGAAGAGATCTCCCAGGGGGCTGAAAGACAGTTCAGTAGTTAAGAGCACTGTTTGCTCTTACAGAAGCCCTGGGGTTGGGTGCCAGCACAGAACAGCTAATCACCATAACCAGTTTCAAGGGATCTGACACCCTCTTCTGACCTTTGTGGACATACTCTAACATGGGTGCACTTATATACATGTAGGGAACACACTCATATACATAAAATAAAAAATAGTAAAATATTTTTTAATAAAGAGAGATCGATCAGTCATCCTTCAGGGTGTTTCCAGTCCCAATTAGTCTGTAAGCTTTTTGAAAGCCAGAACTTCATAATTCAACCCAGCCGTGCAGTAAGCATAAATACATTATTAGCTGATGTGGATGGGCGAATGAGTGAGGGAACAAGGGGTCCCTGTACGAAATGGTTGGCCTTGGTCAGTGAAGTCGGGTCCAGAATTCCTAAATATCCAATAGAGAGGCGGTGGAACCGACTCCCGAGCCCAAGAGGGCGCTGTAGAGCCACCTCGCGATTTGGGCCTCGGTGCCGCTCTAGCCTACAGGACACAGCTCATTGGCAGCGAGAGGCGGGGCCCTTGGGGCGCTGGGGCTTCTGTCCCAACTCAACAGGAGCTCACAGAGTTCTCCTGACTGGGCGAGGCGGGGCGGGGCGGGGTGAGGCGGAGCCTGGGCCCTGGCACAGAGTGGCCAGGTTCCAGGCCGAGCCCAGCCTGGGGCCTCACTCCTGGACTCGCCACGCCCCGGGCCCTGCCCCGCCCCGCCCTCACAGCTGGCCCTTCCTGATGGCCAGGATGCAGGTGGCCCTCGGACCCTCACAGCTTGCCTTTCATTACGGCCTGGATGCAGGTGGCCTTGAGACCCTCACAGCCGGCCCTTCCTGATGGCCAGGATGCAGGTGGCCCTCGGACCCTCACAGCTTGCCTTTCATTACGGCCTGGATGCAGGTGGCCTTGAGACCCTCAAAGCTGGGCCTTCCTGTCGGCCAGGATGCAGCTGGCCCTGACGACCTCACAGCTGGCCCTTCACGACAGTCAAGATGCAAGTAGCACCGAGACCCTCACAGCCAGCCCTGCCTGAATGGCCAGGATACAGGTGCCCCTGAGGCCCTTAGAGCCAGCCCTTCCTGATGGCAAGGGTGCAGGTGGCCCTGAGACACTGACAGCCAGCCTTTCCTGATGGCAAGGGTGCAGGTGGCCCTGATACACTGACAGCTGGCCCTTCCCGACGGCCAGGATGCAGGTGCCTACAGCACAGAGCAGGCAAGGGAGATGTTTTGACCAAAACTTAAAACCAGACCCAGCCTAAGCTTGTTTCCTCACTGCGAACAGCCAACACCATGATGTGGTCTCTTGTTCTTCCTCCTACCCACTCTTTTGAGCACCAGCCAGAGCATTCTGCTGGGTCAAGCTTTCCCTTCCTTAGCACCAAGGACAGCATAGCTGTAGTGATGAGGATGGAGGACAGCACAGCAGGCCAGGCTCCGGGGAGCGGAGAATCCTGAGTGCTCCCCAACAGCTCTTCCCAACAATGCCTGAGAGGCGCGGGGGCTGGGTGCAAGCTCGGGGTGTCTACTAGGTTACCTTTCTTCCAAATGCCATCACTGCCCAGAGGCTTCTCCATGAAGTGCAATGCCCAACAGTCTGAGTGAGGAGCCCTGCTTTCTCCAGTAAGAGCCAGAATCCCGTGCGGTCAATGGTGGAGAGCAGAGGGAGGCAAAGATCTGCCTGAGGCCCAGGACTGGGGAGCGGAGAGCGGCAGGATGGAAGCATGGTGGGCAGCAGCCACCCCTGCCCTTCCTGTTGAGCCCTGCTGCAGTTTATGACAGCCTGCACTCCATCCTCCTCAGTTCCTGGTGAAGTGTGGGCTGAATTGCCACAGTCCTGGATCTTGGGGTCCTTTTGTCTTTTTGAGACAGGGTCTCCCTTTTAGTCCCAGCTGGTCTGGATCTTGCTATGTAGACCAGGCTGGCCTTGAACTCCCAGAGATCTGCCTGCCTCTGCCTGCCAAGTGCTGGGATTAAAGGCATGCATGCACCACCACGCCTGGCATTGGGGTCCCTTTTTCACAGGTCATAGGTGTCGCCTACAGCAGGTTTCCAAACTCCTGAGGGCAGCTTTCTAGGGACACCCACCCCAGTGCTGCATCCCCATAGTGGCCAGGTGCACGCAGCACTACTGGAGACATGATCAGCACTGGCTGATCATGCAGAGGACAGGGGTTTGAGTCCCAGCACCCACATGGCAGCTAACAACCATCTGTAACTCCAGTTCCGGGAGATCTGATGCCCCCTTCTGACCTCTGAGGGCACTGCACATCACGATGCACTGACAACACATGCACTTACAATCATACGCATAAAATAAAGTCAAACAAACTAGCATTTATTGAAAACAGTTATCTTCCAGTGGGACATCTTCCAGTGGGACGTCAGCTGAGAGACGCCACTGCTCTAGGAAACAGTATGTGTAAAAGCTTCAGCAAGAGAATAAAACAGCTTGAAACACTTTAGCCTTAGAAAACTGAAATAACAACACAGAGCCAGGCAGAGAGAGCTGTGTGCCCTGAGCCTGCAGGGAACACTCTGCTCCCAGATGCCTGGGACACAGCTCACGATTGGGGGTACAGAAGCCGCTGGAGCACAGAGTCCAACTGCTGATTCCACACAACTTCTCTACGTCCTGGGTACAAGCCAAACACTTGGGAAGAAGTCAACAGTCAACAGGACAGATGCTTCTGCAGAGCTGCTGGGACACGGGACAGCTCGCAGTTGCTCTGCTCCAGGCACACTAAACCCTAGAGTGCAGCGAACCCTACTAACTCGAGAGGTAGAGGTGCAAGACAGGGAGCTGATCCCAAACCAATTTTTGGACTTTGATAAACACAAACACAATGCACTGCTCCACATGTCAGAACCAGTGGGTGCAGCAGGAGAAAGACTGTCAGGCACACCCAGGACGCGACAGAAGGGAGAGAAAGCAGAGCGTGTGCTCTGCCACCATGGCCACTGCTGCCTCCTGTCCTGCTCCCGTCTTCTCATTTGTGGGTCTGTATGCTGCTGCAGATCTGGGCGAGACGGCTCTATAAAGAGGAAACAGGTCATTTACAGGTGGTGCCTGCACACCAGTCCAGTTAGCTGTTGAGTTACCATGCACAGATCTAAGTGAATTCCCCCGCACCCCATTCTTTACTTGTACCACACAGTAATCAGCCCTTTTCATCTGAACATTTTATAGGTGAAGGTGAAGGGAGCAGCCAGCTGAGGATTGGGCACAGCAATGCTTCAGGACAGTCACCAGATGAATGTGACTTTAGTACCGTCTAGGATCCCAGCCAAACCCTTGTCCCTTCCATGGTGTGCCCTTCACAGATGAAGGCAGCCACGTGTGCAGTGGTGTTCCCACCCATACCCGAGAGCACACCTGACCACTGGGCCAGGAAGGCCCACTGGGCCAGAGCTGCTGTTCTTAAGAACTTAAACCAAGATAGAAAACAGAAAAGTGTTGGCTTTGGAACAATGAAGTCAGAGCTGGGCTGGGGCTCTACAAAGCCCACAGGCCAATGTCAAGGGAGAGCAGAGCCCTGAAATCTTGGAGAAGGCGATGTGCTGAGATGCACAATGAAGACCCAGAGGAGAAATGAGCACTCAGGCTGCAGAGCCAGAGAGGTGCTAGAGCCGGGGCAGGGGAGGTCCATAAACTACCCCCGGCTGGAGGTGTCTAGTTCTTTTCCGGATCCTTTAAGATTCTCTGAACATGCCCCTTCTCTCTTTGATTGTTGGGAAGTTTTGGTTCCTGGTGTGAGTGGGTCACAGTATGCCTTGGCATGACTTGCCTGAGCAAGGTGAACTTCCACTTTGTTATGGAACTTTAACTGGCAAGCAGTCTGGGACAGAGCAAAACGCAACATCACCTTAGGAGCAGAACCACTGCTGTGTAAATAAAACCCCGGTGGGAAAGAAGGCAACATGACTTTAGCCACACCCAAAAGACAATCGTAAAGAAAGCTAAGCAAGCCTTTAGAGAGGCTCCTGAATGTGGAGGTAAGCCAGGGACTTACTGAGAGCTTCTTAATGTTTCCTAAGGCTTCTGGATCCAGCCGTGCAATGTCGACCCTCTGCAAATCATTCGCCAACAACCGAATACTCTGTATGGAGGGAGAAGGGGTTAAATGGCATGTCCTTGTGGACAGTGACCTTCACCCAGCAGCCAGTGTGTCCAGGGTCCCCTTAACACCCTGCATACGGTAACAGGGTATAGCTGGGATAAAGATATGGTAAGACAGGCAGGTGGAGGGGTATCAGACCTGAGAATACAACACAACCATCCCTGGGCCATGGCTGGATCAACCGCACAATGCGGCGGAGAGAATATCTCGGTGAGACTGAGCAGGTTACTCAGTTACTTGCTTTTTGCAGCCCAGGGAAACCAGGCCAGCTTGTTTCAGAATATATCAGTGCCGAGGAATTTGAGGGACAGCTCACGGTGCCCCATCTAGATGAAGCATCATCCCAGTGGTGCCTCCCTCTGCATACCCTCTAACATGCTGTTAGTGCACACAATCATGTACATTAGCACTGGGGCCCATCTCAGCCACTGAGCTGCTTCTCAGGGGTAGAACACTGCCTCCCACCCTTGCTCAGCAGGTGGGCAGATGTCAGCTGGGGATGACGGAACCAGGGCTGGGTGGAGGTCCTCCCAGCCTGGACCTCAACTCTGGGAGAGAACTGGGTTCTGAGTGGAGAGGAACTGTGCGATTAGGACTACCCCACTGAAGGGACTCGGGGGGTGGGGAGAACAGCCCAGAGAAGAGAGAAGCTTCACCCAGCAACCCACTGGGGCCTGGCTTCCAAGGACACTTACCGCACCACCACCCACAGGCACAGTGAGGGAGATCTCTTTGCTGTCAGCCAGAGGGCTGCCATTGACCGAGATGTTGTAGATCTGCTCTCTGGCTGCTGGAGTGCGTAGGCCTGGGGTCTTGAAGACCCTACAAAATGGAAAACTCTTAAGATGGCTTGGCAGACTGAATAATGATGGCTGAACAACGAGCCCTTACAACCCCATCTGGTCTCAAGCTGTAGTTTTCAAATCACACATTTCGAAGAAGGCAAGTTCTAAATTTAGGGAAAACATTTTTTAAGCTTAATGACTAAACACAGCTGGAGAAAGGAGGTTGTAATTATCAAACATACATCTAGTGAAAGTCAACTTTCACCCATGCCAAATTTAGGGCCAAAGCCGCCTATGGGTGCCTGTCATCTACCCATCCAGAGCCAGAAATAAACTGATAATGTGTTTCCAGGAGTGGCTAAGTGCTTCCATCAGGACGAACTTTCCAGGGTCAGAGGGGGAGGGTTCAGAGATGACATCTGGTCCCCAGACCAACCTTCTCAAGACTAGAGTGCTGTTACCCATTTCTTTCAAAATGGTCCCTGCTCAGGTGAATAAACAGTGGAGTGGGAGTTAAAAGGGCAAAGTCTTCCTCACCCTAAGGTTTATAACCACTTCTTGCTCTACTCTCCAGAGGTAGCCAGTCTTAATTCCTTATTTTACAGAAAATTTCCACACACAAAGCAATGAAACCAAGCAGCACAACCTGCTCGGGACTGCTAGACCGTGAGACTCTTCCCTGGGAGTGCACACCCACACTATTCCTTTCTTTTTGAGACAGGGTCTCAGGTAGCCCAGGCTGGCCTCCAACTTGTTATGCAGCCAGAGATGACCTTGAGCTCCTGTTCTTCCTGAGTCTACCTCCTGAGGGCAGAGATTGCCACCATCATTCTTTCCTAAGGACCACACAGCATTTCCTTGAGCACTGAGCCCCCAGAGAAGATGTTAATTTCTGTGTAAATGGTTCTTTTACGGTGGTCTCCCAATAGGTGATATTTTCTTCCTACCAATAACAAAAGAAAAGGCAACTAACCATATTTAAATAACTTCTGGCCAGAATAAGGCCTTTAGAAAGCAAGGGCCTTCTCATTATCTCGGGCTGAACACACTCCTCCTCTTCACCACTGAGAATAGGTGAACCTGCACTCAGGGAGAGACAACCTGGGAAGCTCAGACAGTGACCATGGCTGAGGGGTCCTAGGCCAAGGACTCAGAAGCATCCCCTACACACTCCTGAGTGTTGTCCACTGCTGGGCTCCCAAATCCAAGTGGGGCTCTCAGTACTCACCTGGAGTCAAACCTGGGTGTCATGCCTGGGGTTGGTTTCACCAAAGACATCTCCAGTCTGCTCATAGCTGGCGTCACAAAACTGTCATGACTTAACCTGCAGGTATGAAACAGCCATGAGGTATGTCAACTCACGGGTGCAATGACAGCACAGCCGCAGAGGCAAGTGATGTAAGACACTGCCCTGCACCCCTCAAGTTATGTGACCCTCCATGTCACTCCAGCAGGTGAGTACTCTCATAACTCCACTTATAGCCACAGCAGCTCAGGCACACAAGTTTCAAGAACCTTTCCGAGATCACACAGTCAACAAGGAGCCAGACTGAACCCAGCAGTCTGCTGGCCACAAGCAGCTCCCCAGCCAGCTGGAAGAGGCAGCCTGCTGACAATGCCAAGGCTCCTTGGCACGATGAACCCTGTTTTTTCTCAGGACAGTCGGCTCAAGTTTTGTGGTCTCTGCCAGGGGAAGGCAGGTCTGTCCTTCAGAGACATGCAGCCCAAGGCCTATGGCCCTATTTCTCTTTTCCCCTAGAAAGGTTTACAGTGCAGACTGGCACAATCAATTTGAATCCATGGAGATTGTTTACTTAGAGGGACCAGCAGGAACATTTCAAGAAACATGATGGCTCAGTGGTTAAGAGCAATTCCTGTTCTTTCATAGGAGCCAAGTTCGTTTCCCAGCACTCCCAACTCCACGCAACTACAGCTCCAGATCTTATGCCCTCTTCTGGCTTTTGTGTGTACCTACACATATGGGTGCACACACACACACACACACACACACACTCCCCTATAAAAAGGGGAGTCAGCAAGATGGCTCTGCTGGTGGAGGTGCCTGGTACCAAGGCTGATTACTTGAGTCTGATTCTGGGACTCATGCTGGAAAGAGAATCAAGTCCTATTGATCTCTGAATGGCTGATCTTTGCATGTGCCAGCCACCCTTACCTTCTACAAAATAAAAACGTGAAAGGAAAGAAGGGAGGAAGAGAGGGAGGGAGGGAGGGAGGGAGGGGGCGAGAGGGAGGATAAACAAACGAGCTATTGGCGACCAACAGCTACTTTGTGAGAGATTCTGGGGAGGCTGCCCGTGGACCATCAGGCTCAACAGGATACACAATTCTTATTGTACTTTGGAATAACAAAACCACATCACATTTGGTAGTAAAATATTTAAAAATTTTTATTCATGCTGAGCATGGTGGCACACACCTTTAATTCCAGCACTTGGGAGGCAGAGGCAGGCAGATCTCTCTGAGTTCAAGGTTGGCCTGGTCTACATAGCAAGTGTTAGGCCAACTGAGGCTACAGGGAGACCCTGTCTCAAAAAGTGTGCGAAAATCCAGCTTCAATTAGGGGCTAGTTCGCAGCTAGCACCCCTCAGGGAACCATGTGGGAGTCATGGGATTCCGCTGACCCCGCCCCAGGAGGGAGCAAGCAATGTGGCCTAGGCACATGATGCCAGGTGGAGCAGCAGTATGCAGTGGCTCGGAACTGGATCTGTGATTGGCTCTGAGAGCTCATTTTGCTTATAAAAGCGAGTTGTAGCAGACAATAAAGCGAATTATCCATTACCATCATTACACAGATTTCCCGGCTGTTATTTCTGCACACATCAGACCACTAACCCAGTAATCTGGTGTGGGGCTGGATGGAGGCTCACCAGGTCACCAGCTGTGGAGTAAATTGTGATGGCTGAAGATGGGCCATCAGCCTGAAATTCCTGTCCAGAGCCCAGCAGTCATTGTGCAGGTGGGAAAGCACAGCCAGATGGGAAACGTTCCATTTTCCCAGGCTAAGGACCTGAGGTGGAAGTACCTCTCAGGTCAGGTTACTGAAGTAACCAAATGACCTCTGTGCTGAGGGAGGTCAGTTTTCTAGAGTGGCCGCAGGCGGGCACTGTGCTCCCCTTCCCTTAGCAGGACTGTGCTGTGCCTGCTCAAAGCAAGAGAAGCTCCCACAAAAAAAGAGCAAAAAAAATTTTTTATTTGTTATTACTATTGTGTGTATGATGTCTGTGGGGGTGGTGCATGTGGGCCACAGCATGTATGGAGAGGATAAAGGACAGCCTTCAATAGTCAGTACTCTCCTAGGAATTGAGTTCATGTGGCAAGCAGCTGCACCTGCTGAGCCGCCTTGCTAGCCCATGCTCAGCATTTTTAAATATTCTTTTTTTTATTTTTAATAATTATTATTTTATTTATTTATTTTTGTTGTGTATAAATATCTGTCGCATGCAATTTTTGGTGCACCGTGTCGTGCAAATGCCGCGGAGGTCAGAAGAGGGGTGTCGATTCCCCTGGAACTGGAGTTCTCTGGAAATTGGAGTTTTCAGAGGTTCTTGGCGCCATATGGGTGCTGGGATCAAACCCGGGTCTCTGTAAGTGGTCGGGCTCTTAACCGCTAGGCCATCTCTCCAGCCCCTAATTTTATTTATTTTGTATGTGTATGATGTACTGTCGTGCATGTAGGTTTTGTGCACCTGTGTCTGCAAGCCGCGAGGTCAGAAAGGTGACGGATTCCCCTGGAATGGGAGTTTCCTGGAGGGAGTTACAGACGGTTCTCAGCACCATGTGGGTGCTGGGGACGAACCCGGTCCCTCTGCAAGAGCATCGGTGCTCCTAACTCTAGGCCATTCTTCCACCCCATGCTCAGCATTTTTAAAGGTTCTAGGGAGCTAACATGCTCAGGGGCTCTCTCCTCAGTACCCAAAGCCCCCTTTGCCTCTGTGTGGCAATGGCTGAATGCTGTTCTCCAACAAAGCAAAGCAAAGCAAAGGCAACACACCAACCTTCTGAAAACCAATAACCTTTTGCTTTTGCCTTTTCCTTAGTGAACTGGGTTCTCTTCCTGGATGGAGGAACACCTTTTGACCTAAAGGTACAATCAAACAAACCTGAAGTTATGAAAGCTAACAAAAAAAAAAAGGAGAGGAAAGGGCACCAGATTTAGAAAGGAAAGTTAATACCAAAGGTAAGCAGGTTTGGCATGATGGCACATTCTTGTAATCCAACACCTGGAAAGCTGAGGCAGGAGGATAGCAATTGAAGCCTAGCTGAAGTTAGACTGTCTCAAAAACCACCCCACAAAACACACAAAGAAGTCCATCATAGAGAGTTCATGTGATTAAAATGTGCAAACACTTCTGTTGGCTCAGTCTTCGGATATAGCATAGGCCAAGATTAAAGGTAAATCTTCTTTTCTTTGTATGTGTATATGTATATTTTTTTGTAGTGTGAGTGAATTTACACATGCAGTGTGGACAATATGGAGGCCAGAGGCTGACCTGAGGTTTTTCTCTAAGTATGTTTTCCACTCTTATGTTTGGACAGGCTCTCCTCCCACTGAACCTGAAGCCTGAGCATATTGTTATTTTTAAACAATTTTTTTTATTATTATTTTGTGTGTATGAGTGCAATGTCTGCAAGTAGGTTGGTGGNGTGTGTGTGTGTGTGTGTTACACACAGTGTATATGTGTGTTTTCAGAAGCAATGAGAGGATGTCAGTTTGTTCTCTTCTATCACTCTCAGCCTTATCACTTTGAGACAAGGCCTTTCTGAATCTGGAGCTAGGCTGAATAGTCAAACAGCCCTAACCATCTCTTTCACTCTAGCACTGGAGTTACACATGCCCATGCTCAGCATTTTTTTAATTTTTTTTTATTTATTTCTGTATGTGTATGAATGTACTGTCTGCATGCAGGTCTGTGCACCCATGTCGTGCAGTGCCGCGGAGGTCAGAAGAGGGTGTCGGATTCCCCTGGAACTGGAGTTCTCCTGGAATTGGAGTTTCAGACGGTTCTCGGCTGCCATGTGGGTGCTGGTGATCGAACCCGGCGCTCTTAACCGCTAGGCCATCTCTCCAGCCCCATGCTCAGCATTTTTAAAGGTTCTAGGGAGCTAACATGCTCAGGGGCTCTCTCCTCAGTACCCAAAGCCCCCTTTGCCTCTGTGTCTGCAATGCTGAATGCTGTTCTCCAACAAAGCAAAGCAAAGCAAAGCAACACACCAACCTTCTGAAAACCAATACCTTTTGCTTTTGCCTTTTCCTTGTGCCAACTGGGTTCTCTTCCTGGATGGAGGACACCTTTTGACCTAAAGGTACAATCAAACAAACCTGAAGTTATTGAAAGCCTAACAGAAAATAAAAAAGGAGAGGAAAGGGCACCAGATTTAGAAAGGAAAGTTAATACCAAAGGTAAGCAGGTTTGGCATGATGGCACATTCTTGTAATCCCAACACCTGGAAAGCTGAGGCAGGAGGATAGCAAGTTGAAGCCTAGCTGAGTTAGACTGTGTCAAAAACCAAACCCCACAAACACACACAAAGAAAGTCCATCATAGAGAGTTCATTGATTAAAATGTGCAAACACTTCTGTTGGCTCAGTCTTCGATATAGCATAGGCCAAGATTAAAGGTAAATCTTCTTTTCTTTGTATGTGTATATGTATGTATGTATAGGTACATGTAGACATGCAGGTACATATGGAGGCCAGAGGCTGACCCTGGGTGTCTTTCTCTAGTGTTTTCCACCTTATGTTTGAGACAGGCTCTCCCACTGAACCTGAAGCCCTGAGCATACTTTTTTTTTTTAAACAATTTTTATTTATTATTTTGTGTGTATGAGTGCACTGTCTGCATGTAGGTTGGTGCACCAGCGTCATGCAATGCTGCGGAGGTCAGAAGAGGGTGTCAGATTCCCCTGGAACTGGAGTTAAAGATGGTTCTCAGCCATCATGTGGGTGCTGGGAATCAAACCTGGGTCCTCTGCAAGAGCAGTCGGTGTCCTTAACCACTAGGCCATCTCTCCAGCACCCTGAAAGGACTTCTGTGTTTACCTCTGGTTGGGATTAGAGGCACCCCGCCCCCCCCAAACACACAGGTGCTGGGGATCTGAAGTCAAATCCTCATGCTTGTTCAGTAAGCACTTTACCACCTGAACCATCTCCCCAGCCCCTAAAATTAAATCTCTTTTCAACTGATTGTATCCTGGCTTGTTCCCACTACTTTTTTCTTTGCTTTTTTTTTTTTTTTTTTTTTTTTTTTTTTTTTTTTTTTNCCCCCCAGCTGTCTCATGCACACTCCTGTCCTCCCCCAGCTGTCTCATGCACACTGCTGCTGTCCTCCCCCAGCTGTCTCATGCACACTCCTGCTGTCTCCCCGAGCTGTCTCATGCACACTCCTGCTGTCTCCCCGAGCTGTCTCATGCACACTCCTGCTGTCTCCCCCAGCTGTCTCATGCATACTCCTGCTGTCCTCCCCCCCACCCCCACTGTCACATGCATGGGTGGTGGCCTCAGGAGTTCCTTCCCACTCCTCATCCAGTGCCCACCGGGGCCTTTCCTCCCTATCTGCTCCCCAGCACTCTTCCCACCCCACCCTGGAAGGAGTGTATAAAGACACAGGGGTCACCCTGTCTCTTGCTGAACAGCAGGCTGAAATCCCACCTGGCCTAGATGCCTTGAAAAACTACTTAAGAACTCAACAGGTGAGGCAAGGGCTTCCCACCATCCTCACCGGATGCTCTGTCTCCTGGGCTCTACATTTCACTGATGGCAGTTGCCAAATCTAGAAACCATTTATCTCTGGTTTCTCCTCTCTCAGACCAAACACACCCATTTTCCTTTACAGAACATATCTCAAAATAGTCCTAATTTTTTCAACAAGCATTACACTTCAGTTCATTTTGGCTGGGTTCCTTGTCTTCTTTGGTCCTCTTCCGTGTATTCTGAATACTGTTTTGAAATATTGACTTGTTGTCATTTAGCATTACTTAGTGGAGAGAATGGAAACTTTCAAGCCTGGCCCACTAGGCAATCCACTACCCGGTCTCCTCTATCCCAGCCATACCAAACTGCTCCTCAGACACTTTCCTGGCTTTTCCTGAACGTGCTCTTTCTTCTTCAGCTGGCAGAACCTCACTCACTCTGAAAGAACTAACTGCATTCTAACAGGGTAGAGAAGGCTTCCACTTCCTCTTCTGTGTCAACGGTGGCTTTTGTTATTTGCCACCTAAAGTGGAATCTTTTAAATCAGATCTTGAGCTCTGCCAAGGTGGTAACACTGTAATCCGCACATTTCTGTGTTTGCTTATCTCCTGTCAGCCCTTATCCCTTAATTTGAATTCTTACTTACTCTTGCAGATCGAAGATTCTTAAGTTTATTTTCTTCTTCTTCTTCTTCTTTTTCTTCTTCTATTATCATTTCATCCACTTGTATTACCTTTTGTTCTATAAGGAACAATTTTAAGAGTATTATCAGTTAAAAAGTAGACTCAACATAAAGAGCTCAACATACACTTATTTTTTGGTGTAGTGCTGAGGATCAAACTCAAAGCCTTGTGTACACTGCGCAAGTGCTCTAAACAGCCACACCCCTAAGTCAGGTGATCTTTTTCAAAAGGTTTTTTTGGGGGGGTCTTTTTGAGACAGGGTCTCCTGTAGCCCTACCTGGACTGGAAAGAACTATGTAGATCAGGCTGGCCTTGAACTCACAGAGATTCATTTGACTCTGCTTCCCAAGTACTGGGATTCAAGGCAATGTTTAAGATGAATGATTCCAGAGGAAATAACAAGTTTTCATATTTAAGTGGCTCTTGCATGGACTTCAAGAACAGAACTATTACTGATATAGATACTACAAGGAAACACTGCTTCAAAATTAGAAAGAGGATGGGGCTGGAGAGATGGCCTAGCGGTTAAGAGCGCTGACTGCTCTTGAAGAGGACCCAGGTTCGATCCCCAGCACCCACATGGTGGTTGAGAACCATTTGTAACTCCAATTCCAGGAGAACTCCAGTTCCAGGGGAATCCGAGACCTTCTTCTGACCTCCATGACATTGCATGACACAGGTGCACAGACCTGCATGCAGACAGTACATTCATACACATAAATAATAAAATAAAACTAAAAAAAAAAAACAAAGTTAGAAAGAGATGAGAAATGGCTCAGCAGTTAAATGTATTTCCTGCTCTTCTAAGACTTGAGTTTGGTTCTCTATGTTAGATGGTTCACACTGCCTGTAACTTTAGCTCCAGGGGATCTGATGCCCATTTCTGGCAGCCATGGGCAAGTACACAGGTAGGATCTACTCAGACATATAGAGACACATTTTAAAAAATTAGAAAGAGGGGCTGGAGAGATATCCTAGCGGTTAAGAGAGCCGACTGCTCTTACAGAGGACCCAGGTTCGATCCCCAGGACCCACATGGTGGCTGAGAACCGTCTGTAACTCCAATTCCAGGAGAACTCCAGTTCCAGGGGAATCCGAGACCCTCTTCTGACCTCCGCGGCATTGTACGACATGGGTGCACAGACCTACATGCAGACAGTACATTCATACACATACAAAAAAATAAATAAAATTAAAATGTTTAAAAATTTTATTATTATGTATATATCTGTGTGGGGGGAGGGTTCTGCACATCAGTGCCATGCTGGAGTTACAGGCTGCTGTGAGCTGAGCTGCCTGGAAGTGGGTGCTGAGAATCGAACTCAGATCCTCTGGCAAAACAGCATGTGCTCGTAACTGGTGAGCTCTCTCTCCAGCCCATCCAAAATATTTTTATTGTTTTAAAGAAAAAAAGCAAATACTTACTTTTGGCAGATTTCAGAGGTGTCTGAATAGCTTCTGCTGTTAATTTATTTATTTCTGTGATATCCACATCGGCCTGTGACAAATAACAAGAAAGAACCAGGCTTAGCTCATCAAGTTTAAGAAATAGTACATTAAAACAGAAATCAGGGGCTGTAGAGATGGCCTAGCAGTTAAGAGCGCCGACCGCTCTTACAGAGGACCCGGGTTCAATCCCCAGCACCCACATGGTGGCTGAGACCCGTCTGAAGCTCCAATTCCAGGAGAACTCCAGTTCCAGGGGAATCCAACACCCTCTTCTGACCTCCGCGGCATTGCACGGCACGGGTGCACAGACCTGCATGCAGACAGAACATTCATACACATACAGAAATAAATGAAATAAAATTAAAAAATTAAAAAAATAAAACAAATCAGCCGGGTGTGGTGGCACACATCTTTAATCCCACCACTTGGGAGGCAGAGGCAAGTGATCTCTGTGAGCTCAAGACCAGCCTGGTCTACATAGTGAGTTCCAGGCCAGCTGGGGTTACAGGGAGATTCTGTCTCAAAAAACAAATGAAACAAAAGATTATTAACACTCAGGAGGCAGAGGCAGGCGGATCTTTGTGAATTCAAGGCCAGCCTGGTCTACATAGTGAGTTCCAGGACAGCTGGGGCTACAGGGAGACCCTGTCTCGAAAAGACAAAAAAAAAAAAAAAAAGATTATTAAATGTTAGCTACAATATTAATATGGTGAACATCTACAAGCCACCATATAACCTCAAGACCTAGGACATAACTAGCTTCTACTCTGTATTCTTCCTCTATTCTACTTCCTTATCTCTCTTCAGAACTTAGTCACTATTAGCCTATTTGCTAAAAAGAAGGTTTATAGTCAGGCATGGTAGCACATGCTTTTAATCCTAATACTTGGGAGGCAGAGGCAGGTAGACCTTTGGCTATACTTAGGCTCAAGTTTTTTCTCAAGGTAATCCAGGTTGGCCTAGAAGTAAGGAGCTGAGGGTAACCTTGAACCCCTGATCCTCCTGCTGCGACCTCTGTAGTGCTGGGATTACAGGACTGTATGCTACCACCCCAGTCAAAGGGGATGCTGGGGATGGAACTCAGGCTTTCTGGTATGCTAGGCCAGCACTCTGGCCACTGGGCTATATTCTCAGCAACATTAACACTCTTGGCTATATAGTTAGGAAGGACAGAGTGTTAGTTATACATCTTTTATTTTTTTATTTTTTTTAACTTTATTATTTTTTAAAATTTTTTATTTATTTTTGTATGTATATGAATGTACTGTCTGCATATAGGTCTGTGCACCCGTGTCGTGCAATGCCGCAGAGGTCAGAAGAGGGTCTCAGATTCCTCTGGAACTGGAGTTCTCCTGGAATTGGAGTTACAGACGGTTCTCAGCCACCATGTGGGTGCTGGGGATCGAACCCGAGTCCTCTGCAAGAGCAGTCGGTGCTCTTAACCGCTAGGCCATCTCTCCAGCCCTAGTTATACATCTTTTAAGTGTCAGCCTTGATATCATGGCAAATTGTTTCCCGATGTGGCTGCACTTCTCAAATCTCATCTGTAAGCACTAGTTCCTAATGAGCAACGTCCCTTAATACTGTATGCTACATCAGACTTCTCAATTTTTTGGTAAATCCACAGTGTCTTCTGGACATGGTGGAGTATGCCTGTTTCTTAGCAAAGGCAAAGGCAGGAAGATCAAAAGTTCCAGCCAGTCTATGCTGCATAGTGAGATCTTTTTTTTTTTTTTTTTTTTCTAGACAGGGTCCCTTTAGTCCCAGCTGGCCTGGAGCTCACTTTGTAGACCAGGCGGGCCTTGAACTCACAGAGATCCACCTGCCTCTGCCTCCCAAGGGCTAGGAAGATCTTCTCTTAAAAAGACAAAACTTCCTCTTGCAAAAGAGGGCATGAACACATAGGACACAAATGGCCAAAGCATAGAGAATGAGGGTCTGCGGAGTGCGGGCCTTGGGCAGGGCTCCTATATGAACTCCAGCCACCCAGAGCTGGGGACCATTTCAGAAGAGGGAGCAGAAAGATTATAAGAACGAGGGAGAGCAGGGCATGGTGGCACACGCCTTTAATCCTAGCATTTGGGAGGCAGAGGTAGATGGATCTTTGTGAGTTCAAGGCCAGCCTGGTCAAAAGAATGAGTTCCAGGACAGCTGGGGCTACAGGGAGACCCTGTCTCAAAAAGACCAAAAAAAAAAAGACCCAGAGAGGAAGTGCATGACCATATGGAAATAAGTCCTACAGGCTCCTGGAACCCTGCGCATATGAACCTACAGCAATGGCTGACAGCACACACAAGACCCATGCAAACTCAAACAGACAAAAACCCAGCACAGAACTGTGGAAATGGGCAGCAGGCTCCAATATTAGATGAAAGAACTACTGGCAGCTGATTACTGCTGGGTGAGGAAGAGCTGATCTTAAAGGAAAGGACTCTAGATAGGCTGAGTAGACCTCAACGGACGAACTTGCACTGAGGGACACCTGGAGTCAGTAACTTGACTTGATAGGCCCTAACACAAATGACAGAATGCGTAAATTCCAGTGTGTGTGTGTGGGGGGGGGTATGTGGGGGGGCCAGTGGGGAAGGAGGTACAAAGATGATTAAGATGTTCTGTATGAAACACACAAAAATTCAATAAAAAGCCACCCCCCCCCCACAACAGCAGCAGCAGCAAGAACATCTAGGCATAGTGGCACATGCCTTTAATTTCGGCACTCAAGAGGCTGAGACAGATCTCTGTGAGATCAAAGCCAGCCTGGCCTACACAGGCCAGCTGGGGCTACAGGGAGACCCTGTCTCCCAAAAAAAAAAAAAAAAAAAAGGCTTCCTTAGAGCCAAGTCACACCACTCTAGTTAGATCTGCTCAAGGTAGTATTCGACACAGCCAAGGAGACATGATTCACAGTCCTTTCCTCACAGGACACATGTAATGTCAGAGCAAGACTGACACGGGTTTTATATCTGGATTGGTAGAAAAACATGGAGTGAATAGGAGGATTCTCAGGCTGTCTGGGCTTAGCAAGAACTCGTGCTCTAAGAGACTGGTAATGCCTACGACACTGATGGACAGAAGCAGTGGCATTCCTGTCGACTTGTCACCACCCCCTGTAACAACTGGCATGTTATAAAGTTATTACTGAAGGTGGACCATGGGCATTGGAAAAGAGTTAACACTGCAGGCCTGAAATGGATACACACAGAAAGCCCTGTCTGCAAGTCTGGACCTTAGCTGGCATCTGAGAACACGGATTTCAGGACTCCCATTCCTTGGTAAGAACAGTTCTCTGGCTCAGAACTGAGTATGGATAATATAGTTTACACATTATCAACACCTGCTTTCCTCTGCTAGGCAGAGGATGCCTAAGTGACTAGCCCCAATAAAAATCTATATGGAAGTCTCTAATGAGCTTTTCTGCTAAAGCATTAAGTATGTCCCATGACTCCACTGACATGGACTCCTGGAAGCTTAGTCCTGGCTTGCTCTGGACTTTACTTCCCTCTCCTCATTGTCCATTTTTTTTTTTCTTGTGATAAATCATCACTGTGAGTTACAACTATATTCGGAGTCCTGGGAATCTTCCTAGGAAATCACCAAGCCCAGCATTTAAGAGGCTGAGGCAGAAGGATCAGCGTGTTCAGGTAAGCCTGGCTATAATCAAAGACCTTGTCTCAAAAATACCAGTGGTCTTGGAAACCCCAATACACCTTCCAGTTAGGAGTCTTTTTTTTCTTTTTCTTACTATTTTTTATGTGTATGAGTGTACTGTCTGCATGTAGGTTGGTGCACCCATGTCGTGCAATGCCTTGGAGGTCAGAAGAGGGCATTGGATTCTCTTGGAACTGGAGTTAAAGACAGTTCTTAGCTGCCATGTGGGTGGTGGGAATCGAACCCAGGTCTTCTGCAAGAGCAGCTGGTGCTCTTAACCACTGAGCCATCTCTCCAGCCCCTAGGAGCTTTTGAATCAAAGTATTTCTTCCTGGGGTTTCAAATCATATTGGCTAAAGCTGGTAATACTTGGATCTGCCATATTATATCAGAAGACCTTATTTACAGTTCTGTATTTCTGACTAATTTAAAATGAGGGAACTGTATTAGCTAATGAGTATGATTCATCTAGAATGTTTTGAAACATCAGATCTGGTACTGAGGGTTGAAAGGTGTGTGTAGTGACTAGCAACAGATTCTCCTCTCCATAATTCTGAAGGTCCTCAGGACAAAAGGCCAAATATTCTAACACAAGACAGTCTTGTTCTGTAGTCTTGAGAGATTACAAGAAGGGGGGCTGGAGGGATAGCCTAGCAGTTAAGAGCACCGACTGCTCTTGCAGAGGACCCGGGTTCGATCCCCAGCAACCACATGGCGGCTAAGAACCACCTGTAACTCCAATTCCAGGAGAACTCCAGTTCCAGGGGAATCCGAGACCCTCTTCTGACCTCCGCGGCATTGCACGACAGGGGTGCACAAACCTACATGCAGACAGTACATTCATACACATACAAAAATAAAATTAAAAAAAAAAAAAGAGATTACAAGAGGGTATAGAATCTGTGGGCAGGAACTGTGACAAAATTCCCCCCCCCCCAAGTGGGGGATTGATTCTAGGACCCCTGTGGACACTAAACCCCACAGTTATTCAAGTCCCCTATATAAAATGATACAGTAGACAGGTGTGGTGGTGTATGCCTGCAGTCCCAGCATTTGAGAAATGGAGAAAGGATGACAAGTTCTAGGTAAGCCTGGGCTATATAATGAAACTGTCTTGGGAACCAAAAACAAATAAAATGGTATAACATTTACATATAAACATGTCCCACTGCATATTTTTAACTATCTCTAAGTAAGTTAAAACATCTAACAACCTAAATACTATGTGAATAGCCTTATATCCCTCAGACAATAGCCTAGCTGGGTACAGTCATGCACACCTTTAATCTCAGTGCTCTTTGAGAGGCAGAGGCAGGAGGCTAGCCTGTTCTGTTCTTTCTTTCCTTCCTTTTTTTTGGTCTTTTTTGAAACAAAGTCTCCCTTTAGTCTCAGCTGGCCTGGAAGTTGGTATGTAGACCAGGCTGGCCTTGAACTCACAGAGATAAGCCCGCCTCTGCCTCCCAAGTGCTGTGACTAAAGGTGTGCACTACCATGCCCGGTTGAGGCTAGCCTTTTCTACATAGCAAGTTCCTGGCCAGCTAGGGTTACAGAGAGATGCTGCCTCAACAACAACAACGACAACAACAAGTTGTTGTAGTCTATAAATATTTAGTATGGATACAATTTTTTTTTTTTTTTTTTTGGTCTTTTTGAGACAGGGTCTCCCTACAGCCCTAGCTGGCCTGGAACTCCCTATGTAGATCTGCCTGCCTCTGCCTCCCGAGTGCTGGGATTAAAGGTGTGCCCAGCTCCTAAATATTTTTGATTCACAATTGGTTGTATACCCCAGATGAGGTGACTCACAGATGGATGTGAGGGGGAGTCCATTGCAACCTTTTTGAGGACTGAGATCTATTGGGGCTTCGTGCATTTGGGGTCTAACACAACTCTAAGTTTTCAGTTCACACAGGATGTCCCCTGATGAAACCTTTTCTCTAGTATCCACCCAAAAGTTGGATTTTATGACTGAATTAAAACTTACAAACCACCTCAAAACAAGATGGGTCACTTACTGTTGCTGCCTCTTCCAGGGCCCGCTTGTTTCCTCCAAAAGCTTTAAAAAGAATACGGTATTTGGTTATTATCAGGTTTACAGGATACATAACCTTTCCTAATACTATCAATTATCGTCCTCAAACTGGATCACTTAAGTCCTCCATCCAGAAGAGATTTTCACAATGTAATCTTTCTCCAAGTTTGACTTCTCTTGGTTGTGACCTATTTATTTTAAGTTCTATGCTATCAAAGTTCTTTTGTTTCCCAAATGTGCCACAGTCCCTCACCACTCAATGCTCTGGTACCAAGTATTTCTTCTGCTTAAAATACTTCTATGGTAAGCTGGGAGTGAATTTCAGAGAATCATATTTACTATTTTTGACAAAAATGTGCCATAGTAAATATACACTAAATAAAAAAGTCTTTGTTAGATTTAGATGTAGAAAAGTTCACCAAAAAAAAAAAAAAAAAAAAAAAGTTTTTGTAAATTTAGAAGTAAAAAAATTAACAAAAAAAAAAAAAAAAAAAAAAAAGAGCCGGGCCAAGTGGTGCATGCCTGTAATCCCAGCACTCAGGAGGTAGAGACAGGCGGATCTCTATGAGTTCAAGGCCAGCCTGGTCTACATAATGAGTTCCAGGACAGCTGGGGCTACAGGGAGACTGTCTCAAAAACACACACACAAAAAAAATGTTAAGATGACTCAGTAGGTAAAGGCACATGCTACAAAGCCTGATAACCAGAATTTAACCCCTGAAACCCACAGGGTGGAAGGAAAGTACTGATTCCCACTATTTGTCTTCTGACCTCCACAAGCACACTATGGCACATATGTACATAAACATATACACTTACACACACACACACACACACACTAAATAAAAATAAAAAATAAAAAGAGAAATCCTCATGGTATCCTGCATAACAGAGTTAAGGTCTCAGGCCTTGCAAGCAAAATGCCTGGGGTTCAGACTTTGCCACTAAGTATCTTATGAAAGCTTAAAGTAACATTTTCTTTGTGCCCTAATCTTGTCCTTCCCATTAAGCCCTAATAATAATCAGCTTGCTAGGAAGATAAAATTAATGTTAATTCATGTAAAACATCTGGTACAATGGCCCCTGCACAGGAAGCACTATATAAACGTATACTGGTTGCTACTCCAGTTTTTTCCATAGTATTTAAATTCTAATTATAATGTCTGTATTTTTAGGAGAATTTATGAATGACCCTTCTCCACTAACCCATAAGCTCCCAGGAGCAGGGACAATGTCTATTTTCCCTAAAGCATCTTTAGCATCTACCACTGTGACTAACACATGCTCAACTTTTGTGGGAATGAATACATGGATTAATAAGAAAGCAAGTCAAAAGTCTCATTAAACCCTTTATGTAAAACATGCATTTTTTTGTTGTTGTTTTTGTTTTTGTTTTTTGTTCTTTTTGAGACAGGGTCTCCCTGTAGTCCCAGCTGTCCTGGAACTCACTCTGTAGACCAGGCTGGCCTTGAACTCACAAAGATCCACCTGCCTCTGCCTCCCAAGTGCTAAAACATGCACTTCTATGCAGGAAGGAGGATACACACTGGTAATCATTAGTAAAAAGGAAAAGAAAAAGTCCAATAAAGAAAGCCTCTATGCTGGGTGTGGTGGTGCACACCTTTAATCCCCAGCACTTGGGAGGCAGAGGCAGGTGGATCTCTGGGAGTTCAAGGCCAGCCTGGTCTACATAGTGAGCTCCAGGCCAGCTGGGACTTAAGGGAGACCCTGCCTCAAGTTTAACAAGTGGTGGGAAATGCACTGGGATTTTTCTCTAGTCAGAATGACACTCCTGTCCAGTCCTGTCACTATAGTTTACAATCAATCTTCTCATTTTTTAATAGTGGAAAATACAGATTTTATTGAATACATAATATATATAGCTATATGAAATCAACGATATGTATCTGTATCTATATTATATATCTGTAGTGTTTTCTGATCTCATTTTAAAATGGACAATTTCCATAAGAAACAGAAAGAGCTGCTTGACATTCTCTTTCTATTTGAGCTCTGACAGCAAACCGAATGCTAGGATTAAAGGTGTATGCCACCATGCCTGGCTATTCATTTTTTTTTTTATTTTTTTTTATTTTTTTTGTATGTGTATGAGTGTACTGTCTGCATGTAGGTTTGTGCACCTGTGTTGTGCAATGCCACGGAGGTCAGAGGAGGGTCTCAGATTCCCCTGGAACTGGAGTTCTCCTGGAATTGGAGTTACAGACGGTTCTTAGCCACCATGTGGGTGCTGGGGATCAAACCCGGGTCCTCTGCAAGAGCAGTCGGTGCTCTTAACCGCTAGGCTATCTCTCCAGCCCCTAATTAAAAATAAATAAATAAATAAATTATGCTGGGCATGGTGGTGCATGCCTTTAATCCTAGCACTTGAAAGGCAGAGGCAGGCGGATCTTTGTGAGTTCCAGGCCAGCTGGGGCCACAGGGAAACCCTGTCTCAAAAAGACCAAGAATAATAATAATTTATTTTATGTATATGAGGGTACTGCCTGCATGTATCTAAATATAACAGTGTCATACACTGCCCACAGAGATCAGAAGAGGGTGTTGGATACCCTGGAACTGATGTTACAGAAGGTTGTTAGCTGCCATGTGGGTGCTGGGAACTGAACCCCAATCCTCTGCAAGAGCAGCCAGTACCCTTAACTGCTGAGGTATCTCTTCAGACACAACTCATTCATTTTTTTTTTAATTTTATTTATTTTCATATGTGTATGAATGTACTGTCTGCATGTAGGTTTGTGTACCCATGTCGTGCAATGCTGCAGAGGTCAGAAGAGGGTGTCGGATTCCCCTGGAACTGGAGTTCTCCTGGAATTGGAGTTACAGACGGTTCTCAGCCGCCATGTGGGTGCTGGGGATCAAACCCAGGTTCTCTGCAAGAGTAGTCGGTGCTCTTAACGGCTAGGCTATCTCTCCAGCCCCACAACTCATTCATTTTTTTTTTTAATTTTATTTTTGTATGTGTATGAATGTACTGTCTGCATGCAGGTTTTTTTTTGAATATAGCTTGTATCTTTAAATTTTTTTTAATTTATTTTCATATGTGTATGAGGGTACTGCATGCATGCAGGTTTGTGCATTCGTGTCGTGCAATGCCATGGAGGTCAGAAGAGGATCTCGGATTCCCCTGGAACTGGAGTTCTTCTGGAATTGGAGTTATAGACGGTTCTTAGCCGCCATGAGGATGCTGGGGATCGAACCCGGGTCCTCTGCAAGAGCAGTCGGTGCTCTTAACCGCTAGGCTATCTCTCCAGCCCACAACTCATTCATTTTTAAAATATTAAGTACAGAGACACAGACCTGTATCTGTGTATTGTGTGAAAGTTACATTTCAGTGTGTTAATAAATAAAATTCATTATGGCACTTTTGGAATTTTAACAGCAGAGCTGGGCAGAGAACCTTCTCACTCAAGAAATCAAAAACACTTGTTACCTGGTCCTTAGAAAAAAGGTTTGCCTCCCAGGGGGTGGCAGTGGGGGCTGAATGACAGTGCTAGAGAGAAAAGGGAAGGTGGGAGTTGGGAGCAGTTAAGACCCAGCAGTACAGCAGTACAGAACTCTACCTGCCTCTACAGCAGTATTAGACCAGACACTCTACCTGCCTCTACAGCAGTATTAGACCAACACTCTACCTGCCTCTACAGCAGTATTAGACCAGACACTCTACCTGCCTCTACAGCAGTATTACACCAGACACTCTACCTGCTTCTACAGCAGTATTAGACCGACACTCTACCTGCCTCTACAGTAATATTAGACCAGACACTCTACCTGCCTCTACAGCAGTATTACACCAGACACTCTACCTGCTTCTACAGCAGTATTAGACCGACACTCTACCTGCCTCTACAGTAATATTAGACCAGACACTCTACCTGCCTCTACAGCAGTATTAGATCAGACACTCTACCTGCCTCTAGAGCAGTATTAGACCAGACACTCTACCTGCCTCTACAGTAGTATTAGATCAGACACTCTACCTGCCTCTACAGCAGTATTAGACCAGATACTCTACCTGCCTCTACAGTAGTATTAGACCAGACACTCTACCTGCCTCTACAGCAGTATTAGACCAGACACTCTACCTGCCTCTACAGTAGTATTAGACCAGACACTCTACCTGCCTCTACAGCAGTATTAGACCAGACACTCTACCTGCCTCTACAGCAGTATTAGACCAGACACTCTACCTGCCTCTACAGCAGTATTAGACCAGACACTCTACCTGCCTCTTGCTCTCCCAGAAATTGGACCACATTCGATTCCCGTCTCTCTCCCAGGGTAGAGAGAGTTGACAAGTGTCCCGGGCTGTGACCTTGAGGTTCTCTCCCTCCTCCTTAAGAACTACAGGGTAACTTTAGGGTTCTACCTAGTGCCTAGTGCGCATCATTCGAACACTCCCACTTTTTGAAAGCCTGTAACTCCCTCTCCAGACCCCATCAATTTGCCTCTGCTGTATTTCTCCTAATGCTCTCCTACTTTATTTAAGGAGGATGACGGCTACCCCAGGTGATTGAGAGACTCTCCTAATAAAGCTCACCTGGAGGGTAACTCACGTCTACTTCCTTTCTATAAGACTGACGTAACTTATAACAGGTGGCACTTTTCCATCAAAGATCATAAGGTCATTTTTGTAGTATTTACAATCAGACCTCATTAGGAAGGACGCATCTGAACGAGTTCTTCCCGAAAGCTCTTACCAAAGTAGTCGAGCCAGTTCATCTCGCGCAGAGCCTTAGGCAGCCGAAGGATCTCGATGTTATACAGGTTTTCCACCTCCTTGAGAAGATTCTGTCTGTCGGATTCTATTTGCTTGGTTCGTACCTGCACTGCGAGGAGGCAAGCGCACCGGTCCCGGGTCAGCAGGCGGGTGACTCCGTTCAGCCCGCGTCCCACCCCGCCGGAATCCCCCGGCGACCGCCGCGAATTGGCCCCTTACCTTCGCGGTCGAAGTCCTTCAGAAAGGAGGCAAGCTTTCGGCTCCGCAGCGAGTTGGTCTTGGTCCCGCGGCTGCAGCCCCTCCTGGGAGCCATGATGCCGGGGTGTAGGCTGAGCGGAGCGGGAGACTGAGCTCGGGGTTGAGCGGAACAGGGTGGAGAGTGGGGACCGGAAGGACGGCGACGGGCGGGAACCGTCCTCGGAAGTCTGGGTGCCAAGAAATGTCCAGACACTCACTTGCTGGTCCCGAAACACGCAAGGCAGAAACTCCAGCTGAGAAGTCGCAGCTCAGCAGCTAACGGCCACCCAATTCAAACCCAATCGACACGGGTTGACCAATGAGAAGTCGCCATCTTAGGAGTTCTCAGGACAGCCAATCACAGCGAAACTTCTCCACTTGTATCCAATACTCATGGAGGACTACAATGCCCAGAAGTCATCGCGTTGTGACGCCATCTTTTCACGACTGGGCGGCCGCTTTTGAGCATGCGCACAATCAAATGTGCCTTAGTACTTGGTGAATTCCTGTGTTTGACTTATCCGGTTTGAGGTTTAGGGATGTGGCTGGCAGTCTCAAAGAAAAGGGACTAGATTCCGGCTCCAGAAGCACGGGTCCGAGAGGAGACAGGCCGTGTCCAGGAAAAGCCCCTTTGAAGGACAGCCAGGACTCTCTCCCTGAGGTGAGAAGCAAGGGTCCTGTGGCGAGCGGATCCGAAGAACGTCGGAGTGGGCAGGTGACAGGACGGAGGCACAGCTTTACCCTGCCATCTCCCGCAGCCTGAGGAGTTCCTCTAGGTTTTCAGGGACCGTGACCCAGACCAAACCGGACTTGGTGGCTTCGACGCTGAGAGAATTTAGAACTAGCCAGTTTAAGATCTTTATTAAAGGTTTTTGGTTTTTGTTTTGTTTCACTTTTTTTGAGACAGGGTCCACCTATGCAGCCCTGGCTGGCTATGATGACCAAGTTGGCCTCCCGAGTACTGGGATTAAAGGCGTGCATCACAATGCCTGGTTGGCTTTGATTTTTTTTTTACTTTTTTTGAGACAGGGTCTCCTTGTAGCCCCAGCTGTCCTGGAACTCACTCTGTAGACCAGGCTGGCCTTGAACTCACAAAGATTCGCCTGCCTCCGCCTCCCTAGTGCTAGGATTAAAGGTGTGCACCACCACGCCCGGCTAAGGTTTTTTTTTTGTCTTTTTGAGAGAGGGTTTCCCTTTTAATCCCAGGTGGCCTGGAGCTCGCTCTGTCACCAGGTTGGCCTTGAACTCCCAGAGATCCGCCTGCCTCTGCCTCCCAAGTGCTAGGATTAAAGGCGTGCACCACCACACCCGGCTGGGCTATTTTTAATATACACTTAGGCATAAGGGTTAAGAGAAAGGTGCTCAGAAGAAAATACAGGCAACTCAGAGTTCCTCAGAGTCATAGAAAGCAGGATACACGGAAGTGGCTCAAGGGAAAATCAGCAATTGTCTTAGTATGGTATATAGATATATATGATATATAGATCTCCATCCCTTTGGTAGCTCAGTTACAACTCAAAAGGCTGCTAACTCCCCCCACCCCAATCTCTTTTGATAAGAGAAACAAGTAAGATGGGTTTAGAGATGCCTTGGATGGTATAATCTGACAAGGTGAAACCAGTATCCACAAAGGTTGCTCAAAGGGTTTATTAGTGCCTGTCCTTTCCTTGTTAATGGGGTTTGTGGCAAGATTCTCAGAAGGCTGCAGGTTGACAGCTGGGAAGGGAGAACAGCCTTAACCAGTTGGTAATTGAGCTTCTAGAATTCTTTCTTAGTGGTTTACTATTGTGTCCCCCAAGTTTCCTCTACCTTTCTATCCTCTCTCAGGACAATTCAGAGACCAAGAACTAGCCTTCTCATGGGGCCAGAGATAATTCACCCTTAATCCAGAACCTTCCCTTCTTGCACCCTTACTCTGCTTTGTTTTGTTTTTCCCCAGCAGGAGATGGCTCAAGACCAGCCTTTGCTGGCTGTGCAGCAGGCTCTGAAGAAGTGCTTCCCTGCAGTGGAGGAGCAGCAGGCTCTGTGGCAGAACACCCTGCAGGACTGCGTGCCCCTCCTTTCCTCTCTCAGCAACCTGGCTGAGCAGCTGCAGGCTGCAGAGAATCTTCGGTTTGAGGATGTGCCAGCCCTTCGCCCCTTCCCAGATATACAGGAGCGGCTGAGGCGCAAGCAGCTGGATGCTGGCGACATTGTCCTGGACAAGCTAGCCGAGAAGCTGTAAGAGCCTGCATAGTCCCCTTTCTTAATGGAAGTATTTTTTTTTTAATTTTTTTTCTTTTCTTTATTTTTATTTCATATGTAATGTCTGCATATGTTTAAGTGCACCCATGTCGTGCAGTGCCTGAGGAGGACAGAAGAGGGTGTTAGAGTCCCTGGAAAAGGAGTTACAGACAGTGGTTAGCTGCTATGTGGGTGCTGGGATTTGAACCTGGGTCTTCTATAAGAACAACCAGTGCTCTTAACCAGTGAGCCATCTCTCCAGCTCCAGTTAATGGAAAGCTCTAAAGCTGAGCCATGTCAGGCTAGGCACAGCAGAGGGGGACTTAGTAGAAATTACAAAATGAAGCTGGGTGTGGTCATTCAGGAACTTAAAGTTGAAGGATTGTGAGTTTGAAGCCAGCCTGTGCTACATAATGGCCTAGCTTCATGCTTTTCTTTTTTTTTTTCTTTTTTTTGAGACAGGGTCTCTGTAGTCCCAGCTGGCCTGGAATTCACTATGTAGATTAGGCTACTGTCAATCTCACAGAGATACGCTTGCCTCTGCCCCCAAGGCGCTGAGAATTAAAGGTGTGCACCACCTTTCTGGGCTCATGAATTACATTTTGCGAGTGAGGAAGGAGACTCCAGCTGGTTGCCTTGGTCACATGGCTGTTGACTGAAGAATAAAGCTGGGATTCCAACAGAGCTTAGGTGCCTGACACCTAGGTTGAGCTGTTAATCATCACTGGTCTCCTGGGTATTGGTGACTCTGCCCACACCTCTGGTTTTTGTCTGAGGCCTTCTAGTGCAGATTATAGATGACTGAGCACAGAAAACAGACGAGTATTCTGCCTTTCCATGACCCAGAACAAAAAAAGAGTTCCAATGGATGATATCTCATTTGTTCAGTGTACATTGTATTTTGTATGTTTGTATAATCCAACATATATTAAGCACTCGTGGGATGCCAAAGACAGAGCACTATGAATACAATGAAGCAGATTTACCCTGTTCTCAATTGAGGTGAAGAGATAAGGTAGTCGAATTATGTGGTAAGATAGTGATGGATGCAACCTGGACAGAGAGGAAGTCTCTGGGAGGAAGTCATGTCCCAGAGCTGAGGAACTAAGCCATTGGAATGGAGTTAAGAGGGGGATGAGCAGCACTGTGTAGACCAGGCTGGCCCAGGGCTGAAGAGAAGGGGGGCAGAGGTGGCCGCGCACAGAGTGATTGCTGGTTCTGCCTAGGAACTATAGGTACATCTTTGGATCTGTCTCTTGTTTCTGGGTTGTTGAGGGATGAAGGGAGGAATCCACAAGAACTCTCTGATCATCCACATCATTTCTGTATTGGTCAGTTCCTTCATCTGTAGTAGCTGTTTAAGGACTCTGTAGGAGTCAGCATTATTCCTAAGGCCCCAAAGGTGTGATCTGTCCAAATGTCCATCAAGAGCTGGTAAATGAAATGTAGGTCCACTTAATAGAATACTTCTTGGCCATAAAAATTTACAGTTTGGGGCTGGAGAGATGGCCTAGCGGTTAAGAGTGCCGACCGCTCTTGCAGAGGACCCAGGTTCGATCCCCAGCACCCACATGGCGGCTGAGAACCGTCTTTAACTCCAGTTCCAGGGGAATCCGACGCCCTCTTCTGACCTCCGCAGCATTGCACGACACGGGTGCACAGACCTGCATGCAGACAGTACATTCATACGCATACAAAATAAATAAAATATTAAAAAAATAATTTACAGTTCATCCCACAATGTTGATCAACCTTGAAAACATGCTGTGGAAGAGAACAAGACACAGAAAACAGAAATACATATTTCTGTGAAATGCCCAGAATTGGCAAATTTGTAGTTTATGAAAAATTGATACCTGGGAAGCTGGGTATGGTAGCACATACCTTTAATCCCAATACTTGGGTGGCAGAGGTAGGTGGATCTCTGAGATTGAGGCCAGCTTGGTCTGTATAGGGAGTTCCAGGCCAGCTGAGGCTATAGGGAGACCTTGTCTCAAAAACCAAAAACAAAAAATAGGTGCATAAAGGGTTGGAGAGATGGCTGAGCAGTTAAGAGCAAGTAATGCTCTTGTAGTGCAGTTGGATTCAGTCCCCAGCACCCTCATCAGCTTGCTTACAGCTGCCTCTAACTTCAGACTTCTCAGGGGAAAACCACGGCGGTCTTCTTGGGAAGATGGCCAAGAACTCTTACTAATATTTGAAGCAGTTTTGATTGGGAAGTTTGGGCAGCTCTCTTACACCCTTTCCTTCAGCCAGATAACCTCCACTGCTGTCCACATCCTGCACGTGGTCACACTCAGTGTCTCCCATGAGTCATTGTGATGCATCTGCTTACACTGGGCCCCTCTGTTATGTTCTGAGGGCTTGCACAAACGAAACAGCACTGTACTGAGCAGAGCAGTTCCATTATAACTGTGTGCTGTGTGCATGTGGCAGGGTCTCACAGTGTAGCCTAGGTTAGCCTCCCATTCCTCCTCCCTTTTTGTTGTTCCTTTGTTGAAATATGGTCTCACTATGCAGCCCTGGCTGGCCCTGAAACTCACTATGTAGACCAGGCTGGCCTCAATCTCACTGAGATCCACCTGCCTCTGCAATTCTGGGATTAAAGGCATGTACCACCACGCCCAGCTGAATTTTGTAAAATTTATTTCCATTGATTGCTTAGTAGTGGGTTCTTTCATTACGATTGTGTTTCTGTTTTTTTCTTTTTCTTTTTCTTTTTTTTTTTTTTTTAATTGAGACAGGGTTTCCCTGTAGCTCCAGCTGGCCTGGAACTTACTGTGTAGACCAGGCTGGCCTTGAACTCACAGAGATCTCCTTGCCTCTTCCTCCCAAGTGCTGGGATTAAAGCCGTGTACCCACCACGCCCAGCCCGGTTGGTTGGTTGGTTGGTTCCTTCTCTTTCTCCTTTCCTTTTCCTCTTTCCTTTTTCCTGTCCTTTTTCCTTTCCTCTTTCCTCTTTCTTTTCTCTTTCCTTCTCTCCTCTCCTCCTCTCCTCCCCTCCCCTCCCCTCTCCTCTCCTCCCCTCCCATACACACGTGCTATGGCATGTATGTGTGTGTCCCCTCCTGTACACACGTGCTGTGGCATGTATGTGTGTGTCCCCTCCTGTACACACGTGCTGTGGCGTGTATGTGTGCATCCCCTCCCATACACATGTGCTGTGGCATGTATGTGTGTGTCCCCTCCCATACACACGTGCTGTGGCATGTATGTGTGTGTCCCTTCCCATACACACATGCTGTGGCGTATATATGTGTGTCCCCTCCTGTACACATGTGCTGTGGCGTGTATGTGTCCCCTCCCATACACACAATAGTAAATGAAAAAATTCTAAAGCAGAATTTGCCAGATGTGGCTGGGGTGCAACTCAGTGGTAGATCTGTTCCCTGGGGTGTCTGCCTGAGTTCCAACATGCTACAGAAATAAAGATGGTTATTTGTTGCATAGATTTAAAAAAAAATCATGAATTAGAAGCCAGCCTGGAACATAGACTAGAAAGACCCTGGCTCAAACTAAAAGAGCCAGGCATGGTGATATACACCTTTGATCCTAGCACATGGGAGGAAGGGGAGGCAAGGGGGTTCACGGTTGAGGGTCATTCTCATTTAAACGGTGAGTTGGAAACAGGCCTGGAATACATGACCCCATCTCAATACAAGACTCTATGCCAGTAGTGCCAGGCTTGAGATCTTGCCAATACTGCCTAATGGCACCCTTTCCCCCCAGAGCCATCCTCCTCAAGGTGCGGGACACCGTCAGCAGCCATGTGGAGCGTGTGTTTGAGACCTACATGCAGCAAGCAGCCATGCTTGGCATAGATGCCGTTCTGCAGCCCTCGGCTATAAGCCCCTCTGTGGCTGACATGTTGGAATGGTTGCAAGATGTTGATAGACACTACCGAAGCTCATATCCTTTGCATGCTTCCTCGTGTGCACAGCTGTTCCAAGAAGCTTTGGATTCATGGGCAAAGAAAAGCTAGAGTTTGGTACTGTTCTCTTTGGTTTTTAGACTAGGATCCTTTCTGCATTTTTTTTTTTAATGTATTTGAGTGTATTGCTTATATGTATGTAAGTACCCAAGGAGGCCAGAAGCGGGTGTCAGGTCCCTTGAACTGGAGTTAGGGATGATGGTTAGCCACCATATGAGTGCTAGGAATTGAACTTGGCCAGTGCTGTTAACCTGTGAGCCATCTTTCCAGCACATTTGCATTCTTTTTTTAGTAATTCCTGCTAGGCACTGCTTTAGGTACTGAGAAATAGGCACAGGAAAAGGGAAATATGTAGCTGTCATTTGCAGTGATGCAGGGAATAAAGTGGGGAGCTCAAGGTGTGAAGTTGGATTGTGATTTTATTGGGGTGTAAGGCAGGCATCATGAGGCTGTGATGTCACCAGGCAGCAAGCTTGATCTGGTGAGCCAACTTGCCAGCTCTTGACATGGGCTTTCATTTGTTTGAGCAAGGTCTCCCTGTAGCCTCTGTAGCCCCGTAGTTGGCCTGGAACTAGCTGTACATGCAGACCAGGATGGCCTTGATCTCACCGAGATCTGCCTACTTCTGAGTAGGGGTGCTGGGTCTAAAGGCATGTTCGACCACGTCCAGCCTGACATGGACTTTCAATATCACGTAGTCATACTTGGGCCCTGTGTTACTAGTGTCATGTCTCAGCAGTCTGCGGTTAAGGACCACAGCCCGTCATCCTTGGGACTCTAGTTCTGCTCTGCTAGGGATTGTCTGAAGCTTCTCTTGCTGGTGGGTTAAGGCTCGGCATTCCTGCCTTGGTCCTCCATGCTGTTTCTGCTCAGGCTAAAGCCACCTTTCAACTACTTTCCTATTGTACGTGACATGTCATGACTCTGGGAGGTCTGCTGTCTCTAGTCACACCATGCGTCCCCATTCCTTTGCCTTTGCTTCTGGACTTCTGCCAGGGCCTGCCTTCCTCTGAGATGTGTGTTCATGCTTTGTCCTGCATGTCTCCTCTGGGGCGTGTGTTCATGCTTTGTCCTGCATGTCTCCTCTGGGGTGTGTGTTCATGCTTTGTCCTGCATGTCTCCTCTGGGGTGTGTGTTCATGCTTTGTCCTGCATGTCTCCTCTGGGGTGTGTGTTCATGCTTTGTCCTGCATGTCTCCTCTGGGGTGTGTGTTCATGCTTTGTCCTGCATGTCTCCTCTGGGGTGTGTGTTCATGCTTTGTCCTGCATGTCTCCTCTGGGGTGTGTGTTCATGCTTTGTCCTGCATGTCTCCTCTGGGGTGTGTGTTCATGCTTTGTCCTGCATGTCTCCTCTGGGGTGTGTGTTCATGCTTTGTCCTGCATGTCTCCTCTGGGGTGTGTGTTCATGCTTTGTCCTGCATGTCTCCTCTGGGGTGTGTGTTCATGCTTTGTCCTGCATGTCTCCTCTGGGGTGTGTGTTCATGCTTTGTCCTGCATGTCTCCTCTGGGGTGTGTGTTCATGCTTTGTCCTGCATGTCTCCTCTGGGGTGTGTGTTCATGCTTTGTCCTGCATGTCTCCTCTGGGGTGTGTGTTCATGCTTTGTCCTGCATGTCTCCTCTGGGGTGTGTGTTCATGCTTTGTCCTGCATGTCTCCTCTGGGGTGTGTGTTCATGCTTTGTCCTGCATGTCTCCTCTGGGGTGTGTGTTCATGCTTTGTCCTGCATGTCTCCTCTGGGGTGTGTGTTCATGCTTTGTCCTGCATGTCTCCTCTGGGGTGTGTGTTCATGCTTTGTCCTGCATGTCTCCTCTGGGGTGTGTGTTCATGCTTTGTCCTGCATGTCTCCTCTGGGGTGTGTGTTCATGCTTTGTCCTGCATGTCTCCTCTGGGGTGTGTGTTCATGCTTTGTCCTGCATGTCTCCTCTGGGGTGTGTGTTCATGCTTTGTCCTGCATGTCTCCTCTGGGGTGTGTGTTCATGCTTTGTCCTGCATGTTGCTTTGCTTCTTTTTGGTGTCTGGTTCCATCTTCACCATGGTGGGGTGCTGGGTTGGGTAGCAGGCGGGTGCTGTGCGTCCTCTTTCCCGGTGACCAAGGGTGCTGGCAGAGGTGCTCGGAAGACCTTACGGCACTGGGAACTCTGCCTGCCTGCCTGCCTGGGTCAGGGTGGCCTGCACTCTCACTTTTAGCTCCTTCGACTTCTCCCAGCAGATGACATTTTCTTTCAGAGCAGTCCTTAACTTCTGGGAAGATACCTGAAGAGAAAGTCCCTGCTCTCGGCCATCCACTGGGGAGACTTGGCTAGCATCCAAGCACTGCCCAAGGCCTGGAACCAGATTTCACAGGAGGAGCCTCAAGACCTCGTGCAAGGTGTGGCAGTTCTGCTGCCTCCTTCATTCCTGGGGCTTGGCTCTGTGCACCCGGGAGAGATATGCCCTGCTGTACCATTCATTTTATCTTTCTGAGCCTGCTGTTTTGTATTCTCTCTTCCCATTCCAGATATCCTACTGAATGTTTCCTTCTTCCTGGAGGATCGAGAGGCCGCCTAGTATCAGACCTGGAGCCGTACAGTTGAGGCCTGACCATCACTACTTGGATATCTCTGAGAAGTGGCAGCGGTGCACCTGACACACCGAAATGTCAGTGCCTGGACCCTCAGGCCTGGAGGGTTGGGTGGATGTCCTGGGACTTCTCCATGCTAGGTCATGGCCAAGGGTGCATGGGCTCTGCACCTGTGGCTCTGGGAAATGGACGGAGGAGAGAGAAAGCAGGAAAGGCGGCTCTGATAGGCACACTGCCATCTCCATCAACAGCTCCAAGTGGCAGGAAAGAAAGGACAGGAGGGAAAGGGCCATCACCGTCTGCACCATCTGAAGTGTCTGCTCTGGCTGGTCCTTGTGTGCTTTTCGGTGCCTGATTCCGTTACCTGGTATAGACCTGGTATAGAGAAATGAGCGGGCCTGGGAGTGCAGGGTGATGGCAGTGTGCGTTTGGCCTGGCTCATTCCCCAGCACACATGGAAAAGAGAGGATGGAAGGAAAGGGCAACATTTTAAATGTTGACTCCCTCACTGTAGCTCAAGCCAAATTCCATTTCCAGAGCCTGCCACCAGGGGGCGATTGCGCAGCATGGACAGTTCTGAATGCTTTGTCCTTGAGAAAAGTCCCTGTTGCTGTTACATCTGAGAGGAAGTAGCTGAGAGTGGGACTCCCTAGGCCCACACAAGGTTTAGGCCCTTATGGCCTTGCATTGGCCACACTCTTGAGTTTTGGAGTGGAGTTTGGCCTGGGTGTGAGAACTCTAGCTGTGATTGTTAGCTGTGTCCACTGACACAATGAATGTCATCAGGGAAGGGAGTCACAGTGAATTTTCTAGATGTGTTGGCCTGTGGGCAGGGCTATGAACGTTTCTCAGTTGGGTTAACTGAGGTGAGAAGACCCATCCTGGATGTGGGTGGCACCATGTCATGGGCTAGGCCCTGGACTGTCGGTGAAGGAGCCAGCCTTCTGTATTAATCCATTGCTCTGAGCTCTTGACTATGGAGGTCATGTGCCCAGCTGCTGTCACAGCTTGTCACACTGATTGCCCGCCATGAACTGTACCCCAGAAATCCAAGTGAGTTAGTAACCCTTTTTCCCTTAAGTAGCTTTTGTCAGGGTATTTTACCACAGCAACAGAAAGAAACTAAGACACCAGCCCTGAGTTGATGCTTATAGCAGGTGTCTGAGGCCTTGCCTCCATCTGTGCAGGAGCCACAGGCCTTCGTATCCCCAGCCTCCCAGATGCCCCCATGTGAGGACCTAATGAAAATGGCTTTGATTTTTTTTTTTTCTGCTTTTTTGGATAGTCTCTCACTGTGTAGCCGTGGCTGGTCTGGAACTCTGTGTAGACCAGGCTAGCATCCACCTCAAGACATCGGCCTGCCCCTGCCTCGACCTCCTGCTACCACACCCGGCTCTTACTACATTTTTTTATTATTATTATTAAAGAAAAACTATAGCCGGGTGTGGTGGCACAAGCCTTTAATCCTAGCACTTGGAAGGCAGAGGCAGGCGGATCTCTGTGAGTTCAAGGCCAGCCTGGTCTACAGAGTGGGCTTCAGGCCAGCTGGGACTAAAAGGGAGACCCTATTTCAAAAAAACAAAAAAAAAAAAAAAAGAAAAGAAAAACTAAAAAAAACTGTTAATACAGAAAAGCATAAAGTAAACTCCATCTGAGATATCTTTTTTTTAAAAATATTTTATTTGCCAGGCCTTTAATTCCAGCACTTGGGAGGCAGAGGCAGGTAGATCCCTGTGGGTCAAAAAGACCCACCCCCACAAAAAAAAGACTAATATTGCTACAAATTGTGGTCCTTTAAAGCTTTGGATGCAGCATGGCCATCTTTCATGTCTGTAGGTAAACTTCAGAACCCTGGATGTCATACCATATGCCATTCTGCATATGTGTCAATAGTTTTGTTTTTTTGTTTGTTTGTTTTGGTTTTTTGGTCTTTTTTTTTTCATTTATTTATGTGTATGAATGTACTGTCTGCATGTAGATCTGTATACCCTTGTCGTGCAATGCCACGGAAGTCAGAAGAGGGCGTCGGATTCCCCTGGAACTGGAGTTAAAGATGGTTCTCAGCCACCATGTGGGTGCTGGGGCTCGAACTCAGGTCCTCTGCAAGAGCAGTTGGTGCTCTTAACCACTAGGCCATCTCTCCAGCCCCTGTTTTTTTGGTCTTTTTGAGCCAGGGTCTCCCTGTAGCCCCAGCTGTCCTGGAACTCACTCTGTAGACCAGGCTGGCCTTGAACTCACAAAGATCCACCTGCCTCTGCCTCCCAAGTGCTAGGATTAAAGGCGTGCGCCACCACACCTGGCTAATAGGTTTTTGTTTTTTGTTTTTTGTTTTTTTTAATGTGTACGAGTGCTTTGCCTGCATGTGTGTGAGTGGACTATATGTGCAATGCCTGTGGAGCCCAGAAGAGGGCATCAGACCCCCGGAACTGGAGTTACAGTTTTTAGCTGTCATGTGGATCCTGGAAACCAAACATTGGTTCTCTGCAAGGGCACCGGATACTCTTAACTGCTGAGCCATCTCTCCAGCCCAGCTTTTGTTTTTTAATACCTGTGTGTATGCATGGATACGTTTGTATATGTATGTGAAGATCAGAGGACAGCTTTGGGTGTCGTCAAGAATGCAGTCCACCTCCTTTCAGACAGGCTCTCATTGGCCTAAAACTCAGCCATGAAATTACACTGGCTGGCTGGTGAGCTCAGCCTCCCCAGCGCTGGGGTGACAAGCTGGGCTACAACATGCAGCATTTTTGTTTCTTTTGGGAATGTAACTCAGGTCTCCATGCTTGCAAGACAAGCACTTTACCAATTGAGCCGTCTCCTCAGTCCAGTTGGTTTTTTGGTTTCATGCAGCCCAGGCTGGCCTGGAACTTACTGTGTACCTGGGGATGACCTTGAATTCCTGATCTTCCTGCCTCTACCTTATGAGTGCTGGAGTCACATGTACCATGCCTGCTGTGCAGTTATTATATCTTACATTTTATTTTATTAAAACAATTTTATATTTTTGGGGCAGGGACATAACAGATACATGGGTCCCAGGCATTGAAAGGTGGTCAGGCATGGCAGCAAGTACCTTTATCTGCTGGGTCACCTTGCCAGCCGGTTTTTGTTTTTATATTTGTGAGAGAGAGAGAGAGAGAGAGAGAGAGAGAGAGAGAGAGAGAGAGAGAGAGATCTCTTACACTTTACACCGCTTTCCAGATTGTCATGTTTTTATATTTGCATGTGTGAGAGAGAGAAAGCTTTCCAGATTGTCATGTTTTTATATTTGTGTGTGTGTGTGTGTGTGAGAGAGAGAGAGAGAGAGAGAGAGATCTTACACTTTACACAGCTTTCCAGATGGTCATGTTTTTATATTTGTGTGTGTGTGTGTGTGTGTGTGAGAGAGAGACAGAGAGAGATCTTACCTACACAGCTTTCCAGAACATCATGTTTTTGATCTATAAAGGTAATATGTTCTGATTGTGATATGTTTCATGTAAATGGAACTGTAGTCTACAAAGTGGTATGTATTCAGGAATGTAAAAAATCTCTCATTTGCATAATTATTACAAATAAAACAACTCAGAGAAAGACATTTGGCTATCACATTTCTATTCCTTTTCTCCCAGCTCCTTCAGCACTGGGAGTGAATCCAGGGCCTTGCTTGTGCTAGGTGAACACTCTGCCACTAAGCTTTTAAGTTAAGGTGTCAGTCTCACTATGTAGCCCAGGCTGTCCTCACGATCCTCCTGCTTCAACCTCCCAAGTGCCAGGTTACAGATATGTGCTACCATGCCCACCGTGAGTCTTCTGAAGGGCTCTGGAGACAGATAGAAGAAAGCCATTGGAAAGTTTATAGGGGCTGGAGAGATGGCCTAGCGGTTAAGAGCACCAGCTGCTCTTGCAGAGGACCCGGGTTTGATTCCCAGCACCCACATGGCAGCTAAGAACCATCTTTAACTCCAGTTCCAGGGGAATCTGACACCCTCTTCTGACCTCCGCAGCATTGAACGACATGGGTGCACCAACCTACATGCAGACAGTACTCTCCTACACATTAAAAAAAATAATAAAATATATTTTAAAAATTAAAAAATTCTTGTACAAAAAAAAATATGTAATAAAAAATTAAAAAGTTTATAGTCCAGGCAGTTTTAAACCAGTGCTTCTTAGGCATGAATGTGCATATAATCACTTTGTATCTTGTTAATGCTGATGGTCTAGACCAAATTTCAGAGTAATAAAGTAATTGAAAGGTTATAGTTATTGAGGTCAAAAAGGCACTAACAGCCATGGTCACAGTGACATCTGAGTTAGCCGTGGAGGAATTTGACTTGGGAGTAGCAGAGGGAGAAGGGAGCAAGCATCCCATGGCCTGGGGACAGTCTGGGCAAAGGCAGCTTAGCCTGACAGTAAGAACCTACTGAAAGTTTGCTGTGTCCCTGGTGTGGTGCTTGTTACTGTGACTCCCGGAGGCCTGGCACACTAAGAAACGTCAGAATAGTGAGTAAGTAGAGTTCATGGAAGGTTGGGATGACAAGAATAATCTGGTAGGCCAGAGCAAAATATCTTGAACCTTCACTCAGGAATTTGAAGTGAAACCTATCATTTTATACACTAAACAGTTCGATGCTACTTTTAATATGTTTATGTGTATGAGTGTCACCTGCGTATATGTAAGTGCACCTGTGTTGTACAATGCCTGTGGAAGTCAGAAGAGGGGATCAGATTCCCTGGAACTGGAGTTATGGGAGGGTGTTAGCCACCTTGTGGTTTGCTGGGAATTAAACTCGGGTCCTCCAAAAGAGGATCCATAGGCTCTTCACCACTGAACCATCTCTCCAGCCCTAGGTACTATTGTTTAAAAAAAAAAATATTTTGAGGCTGGAAGAATGGCTCAGCCAGTAGAGTGCTTAGCCATATATGCATGAGGACCTGAGCTTGATTCTCAGCACCCATGTAACACCTGAGTATGGTAAAGTATGTCTGTAATCTCAGTGCTGAAGAAGCAAAGGCAGGAAGAACTCCACGGCTTCCTGCCCAGCCGGTATAGCAGAAATGCTGAGCTCCAGGTTCACTGAGAGACCCTGCCTCAAAGAAAAGTGGAGAATGATAGAGGACAATCCCCCTTTAGCCTACACACACACTTTGGAAGACATCCACACACAAAGGTGGTATTTTATTCTACAGATGGTGTGCTGGATAGCTTTAGTGTCAACTTGACACACCTGGGTCGAGGGAGCCTCAATTGGGGAATTGGCTCCATTGGATTGGCCTGTGGCCACATCTGTGGAGTATTGTCTTGATGGTCGAGCAGTGTGGGAGGGCCCAACCCACAATGAGTAGTGCCACCCTGTGCAGGTTGTTGTGTACTGTATAAGAAGGCGGGCTGGGCATGAGCCAGGGAAGCAAGCCAGTGAACAGCATTCCTCCATGGCCTGTGCTTCAGCTCCTGCCTCCAGGTTCCTGCCTTGAGTTCCTGCTTTGGGCTCCCTGAGTGATGATTAACTGTGACCCAGGAGATGTAAGCTGAATAAACCCTTTCCTCCCCAAGTTGGTGTCGGTCAGAGTGTTTTGTCACAGCAATGGAAGACAAACTAGAACAGATGGGAACTATAGTGTACACATGTGTGTGTAGTTGTATATTAAATAACACTTTAATCTGCATCTGGTGTCACACAAATTTTTTTTTTTCTTTTCAAGACAGGGTCTTCCTGTAGCCCCAGCTGTCCTGGAACTCATTCTGTCGACCAGGCTGGCCTTGAACTCACAAAGATCCGCCTGCCTCTGCCTCCCAAGTGCTAGGATTAAAGGTATTTGCCACCATGCCCAGCCACACAAACTTTTAATTCCAGCATTTGGGAGGCAGAGGCAGGTAGATCTCATGAGTTCAAGGCCAGCCTTGGCTACATAGTGAGTTCCAGGCCAACCGGGACTGGGACTACAGGGAAACCCTGTCAAAAAAAATAAAAAGTAAAACCACTTTACCCAATAGACCACCCTCTCCATAAAGGTGGCCCCTAAGATATATTGCTAGTGACTTCCTAGGCATCTTTGTATAAACACACTCAGGCAGTTCACACCACAAAATCAATAAGATGTATTTCTCAGAATGTGTCCCCATTGTTAAGCGACAATTGTGAATGTCTTGTTTGCATAATAAACCTTAAGCTTCCCACACTGAAATAAAGGACTAAGTAGAAACAGACTGCTGGTGGGGTTTAGTAACAACTTATTTACATATACTCGTTTTCATTTTCTTCCCTCTGCTAATAAAAATGCCATCATTTTGAGTGGTTTGGTTTTTTTGCTTTTTTTTTTTTTTGAGATAGGGTCTCCGTGTAGCCCCAGCTGTCCTGGAACTCACTCTGTAGACCAGGCTGGCCTTGAGCTCACAGAGATCTGCCTGCCTCTGCCTCCCGAGTGCTGGGATTAAAGGTGTGCACCCATGCCCAGCTTCAAGACAGTTTTTAGCCACCATGTGGTTGCTGGGAATCAAACCTGGGTCTTCTGCAAGAGCAGTCGGTGCTCTTAACTGCTGAGTCATCTCTCCAGCCCCTTAAGTGTGCTTTTTAAATGGAAAGTTTGATTCCCTCGTTGAATAAGATACAGGTTGCATAATCTGTAGAAAGGTACAAAGGTGAGGGGCTGGAGAGATGGCTCAGTAGTCAAGAGCACTGACTACTCTTGCAGAGGACCTGGGTTCAATTCCCGGCACCCACATGGCAGCTAAGAACTGTCTTTAACTCTCATTCCTGGGGAGTCCGACACACTCTTCTGACCTCTGGGGCATTGTGTGACACGGGTGCACCAACCTGCATGCAGACAGTACACTCATACACATAAAAAATAATAAAAAGAAAGGTAGGTGAATGCAGAAATTTTCCTCCCCCGACGGGTGAGAGGTCCATGCCTGTCAATGCCATGTGAGGGAGCTTGGAAACACACACACACACACCCCCACGCTGCCATGGAGCCTTCGGATGGGTCCACAGGCCCAAATGACAGTCTGACCATGAGGTCCCGAGTCAGCTAAGCTGTGTCTGCATTGTTGACACATTCAAAGGGAAGACTATTTAAATCACTATGCTTAAAAACTTTTCCCCTGGAGCAACAGATAGCTAACACAACATCTTAGCGAGCATAGTAGCACACTACAAACCCAGTTTGGCCACGCCCTTTTTTCCCACTTACTGTACCTTGGAGTTCATTCCTTGTGAATACATAGCTTCCTTTCATTTTTCTTAGAGTTAATGGAGGCTAAGGAGCTGGCTTAGCCAATTAAGTGCCTTCTGTACAAGCACGGGGATCTGTATTCAGATCCCAGCACCCGCAGTGAAAGCTGGACATGGTAGCACATACCAGTCTAGCCCATTGATAAGTTCCAGGTTCAGAATGAGATCCTGTCTCGAAAACTAAGGTGGAGAGCCATCGAGTAAGACATCTGATGTAGATCTCTGGCCTCCACAGACACAGCAAAAGTGATTACATGGTTTGGGTTTGTTTGAATACAGCATGATTTATTGAATGTATTGCCTCTCCCTGAGGGACATTCATGGTGTTTCCACAGTCATTATCTGTTAGGTTTTGGCAGCTCTTTCTGAATTTCCATGTTTATTCATTTTTTTGTCCCCCTATAATGTGGGGGTGCAGTGTTGAGAATTGAAGCTATGGCCTGACATGTGTTAGGCAAGTGTTCTGCCACAGAGCGACATCCCAGTCCAGAATTTTCCACTTAGCTAATCCTATGCCACCCCCAAATTCTGTCGATATTTTTATTGGAATCATCAAATGTATAAAATAATTTGGGGAGGTCGGGTGTGGTGGCGCATGCCTTTAATCCTAGCACTTGGGAGGCAGAGGCAGGCGGATCTTTGTGAGTTCAAGGCCAGACTGGTCTACAGAGTAAGGTCCAGAACAGCTGGGGCTACAGGGAGACCCTGTCTCGAAAAGACCAAAAAAATAATAGTTTGGGGAGAAGCACTGTATAGGAGTCCCTCTAAAGATCCTCATTTGGGCTGGGTGTGGTGGCACATGCCTTTAATCCCAGCACTTGGAAGGCAGAAGCAGGCAGATCTCTTCGAATTCAAGGCCAGTCCGCTCTACATAGTGAGTTCCAGGACTGTTGGGGCTGCAGGGAGATCATTTCTCAAAAAAGATCCCCCTTCAAAAAAAAAAAAAACTCATTTGGACACACTGCCGGTTTCTGAGACTTCTTTTCTAATTTCTCAGTTGGGTCAGACCCTTCCCTGCCACTATAAGCCTTAGTCAGTTCAGTAAAATGAAGAATGTTGACTTCTTTCCTTTGGCCTTAGGATTCTTCCTTTGGGGAATAAAGTGCATGGTGCCCAACAATGAGGCTAGGCACAGCGGCATGCATCTATAACCCCAGGGTTAGGAGCTAGACCATGCTGGTCAGCCAATCGCTAAACTCCAGATTCAGTGAGAGACCCTGTTTCAGGTTGACAATGACTTCTCACATAGGCACCCCCCACCTGCACATTCACACCTCTTCACCCCCCACTCCACCCCAAAGGATGCTTCCTTTATGGCTGGAGATGTGGCTCAGTGGTAGAGAGCTTGCCTAGCATCCATGAGACCTAACAGGAAAAAGATTCTGCTTTTAAAGCAAGCATTGTTCCAAGCCAGTGCATTGCCTAGGCACCGAAGAGAAGGTGCCCTGGATGCCCAGGAAGAGTCCAGGCTTAACTGCTGTGTCTAACATTCAGCCAGATGAGAGGAGCCAGGTACTTTCCGAAGCTGCCCAGACACTGTGTCCTACAAAGTCCATTTTCCCTGAAGAAAGGGGACTGGTTGTCACATATTTGAAGCAGTTTCACAGAGGATGGGAGGAAGCATACTGCGGAAGCGGGCACCTAGACCTATGATCAACTCACAGTTCAACCTCTGACTAACAGTGTGGTCTTGAGCAGTGATTTCTCCTGGCTGAGTCTCTGTTGCCCCATCTGTATCATGGAGAGGATGCTATGTCCTTACGAGGTCCTTTTGTTGGGGGGGGGTATGTTTTTGAGACAAGGTCTCCCTGTAGCCCCAGCTGGCCTGGAACTTGCTCTGTAAATCAGGCTAGCTTTGAACTCATAGAGATCCCCCCTGCCTCTGCCTCCCAAGTGCTGGGATTAAAGGTGTGCGCCATCACACCTGGCCTGAAATATCTTTTAAAATCTTTGGGCTGGAGAGATGGCCTAAAAAATGCTGACTGGTCTTGCAGAGGACCCAGGTTCGATTTGCAGCATCCACATGGTGGCTAAGAACCGTCTTTAACTCCAGTTCCAGGGGAATCCAACGTGGCATTGCAGGACATGGGTGCACCAACTTACATGCAGACAGTACACTCATACACACACAAAAAAAACAAAAACCTCCCGCCGGGCATGGTGGAGCAAGCCTTTAATCCTAGCATTTGGGAAGCAGAGGCAGGCAGATCTTTGTGAGTTCAAGGCCAGCCTGGTCTACAGAGCGAGTTCCAGGACAGCTGGGGCTACAGAAAGACCCCATCTCGAAAAGAAAAAAAAACAAAACCAACCTCTACAAGCCTTGGAACAAGTAGATGAAGAGGCGGCTGAGCCATTGACACAATCAGTTTCTAAGTGTCCACTGCTGGCCAGGGACATGGCAGCATTTATACCAGGATCTTCTTGGCTCTGGTGAAAGGGTCTTTCCCACATAACACTCTTTCTGCCACAGAGGGCAAGAGCACAACCAACACCTAGTTGGGTTCTCTGAGTGCTGGAATCTGACCTGGCAGCGGCACATGGAGTATCCTGGCCTCTCCCAGGGCAGCTGGTGCTTTGCCAGTTGTTCTCCTTTCTGATCCTGTGGCCAAGAAGGTTGGAGTGGGTCCTGGGGCTATGTGCCAGAGCCATACATGTACCTTGGCCTTTACACCCAGGGCTAGGAGAATGCCAGTGCTTCACAGGGAGGGACGGGGTGACCCCTTCCAGGCACTTGCCCTCTTCTCCATCGTTCCTGGAAAGCTCCTGGGTTTCTTCGAAGTGCAGAAGAAAGTGGTTTTCCTGGGGCTGGAGAGATGGCTCAGCGGTTAAGAGCACCGACTGCTCTTGCAGAGGACCCGGGTTCAATTCCCAGCACCTACATGGCGGCTAAGAACCGTCTTTAACTCCAGTTCCAGGGGAATCCGACACCCTCTTCTGACCTCCGAGGCATTGCATGACACGGGTGCACCAACCTACATGTACACAGTACACTCAAATAATAATAATAATAATAATAATAATAATAATAATAATAATAAAGTGGTTTTCCTGAGCCCAGGGACTGTGATCTGCATGTGTGGGGGAGGCAGCTTATTCTTAGCATGTCTAACAAGCACTCGTCAACCTATTACAGAATCGCCTTCCTCTCTTTAATCCAGAGGAAAAGCAGCAGTGAAGACAGGGATGGTAGAGAAGTGTAAACCCAACTTGGAGCTGGCCTCCCGGCCATACACGTTGTACTTCTCTCTGTGGTGCTTCCAGTCCCCAGCTAGTCCTCCGTTCCAGCAGGCAGCTCGGCATCACTCTCAGAACCCCTGTATGCATGCTGGTGGGAATGAGGCAGTAATAATGTAGGTCTGCCACATCCATATGCGTCCACTCCAAGCCTTCCCTGTGGGTCCAGCATAGCATCAGTCAGCGCCATACAAAGGACTGCAGAGGGTGGACGAACGTGCGGGACTACAGAGGGTGGGGTCAGTGGCTGACTCTTTCCGAGGGAGGCAAGCACAAGGACAGTGAGACTAGAGTCCGAGTGAGAATCCGTCCTGGTCTCCGCTGGATAAGGCACGAGGTCAGGGGCAACATGGTCCATTTGCCATGAGTGTGGAGGCACCAACCCCCATATCCCGGCTCCTCTTCTGATTCGAACATTCAAAGTAGTTCTTCATTTGCACAGAGAGGTCAGACCAATAAATCCACTACTCAATTGCAATCCCCACAGTGCCTTTATAGGCAGCAGCTGACTTTTATCAGCTAGTTTGTTCTTTCATATAAGCAGAGTTTTATGAGGGTCTCCTGAGCTGGCTCGTAACGTGATGAAATGTCTGCAGAACTCAACCATAAATCCCTGGCACCTGCCAAGCAAGGGATGCTGTTTTCCAGACACATTCTGTCCAGCTGGAGGCTCTGTCCCCTTGCCCAGTTTGCATTCTTGCACTTGTCTCTTTAAACTTGGATTTGTTTTCCAGCCTTCTGTGGCCTCTTTAAAGGCAATTGAAAAACGGGGGATAGGAAAGAGGAGCTAGAAAGTTACAGCTGTGCTAAAGCCCGCCCCCTGCCTTGTGTCACTCTGAAAGTTAGTTTGGATCTCACTTCTGAAACAGAGACATCGGCTTCCTGGCCACATGAAGCCAGGGCCGGGCCGACCCAGCCGGTCATTATTACTGGGATGCTTTTCTGAGCCATCGCCCTTTGTACTAGCCAGAGGCCCCGACCCTCACTTGTCAGTTCCTTAAAAGAAAGGAACAGCTCCAGAGGCCTCAACTCCAGATGGTCTCCAAGTGTGACATCCCTTTCCCAGCCGTCACTGTTCCCCCAACTCAGAGATGAAATGTACATGACCTTTTCCAAATCAGTCTACAAGGAAGCCAGGCCCCCATAGAGATGGCCAGTACCTCTGTGTCACACACCGTTCAGCTAGGAAAGGTAGACTGAGGCTCCAGCCCGTAAGTCTGGGTTACTGCCTTTGGTGTTTATGGGTTTTCTTCCTTTTCTTCCCTAGAACAGAAGACTCCCAGGGCTGCCTTCCACATGGCCACATCCCTTGCTTGAAGAGCTGGCTTCATGAGCACATGTGCTTAAAAGGATCCCCCAAGCTTGGTTTGTAATTCTCCTAATAGCCGTGTGTGTGTGTGTGTGTGTGTGTGTGTGTGTGTGTGTGTGTGTCTGTGTGGTGTTTTTTTTTTTTTTTTTTTTTTTTTTTTTTTTTTTTTTTTTGTGTGTGTGTGTGCCCCTGTGTGTGTCTGGTGTGTGTCTGTGGTTCTGTGTGTGTGTGTGTCTGTGTGTGTGTCTGTGTGTGTCTGTGTAGGCCTGAGGTCAACCTTGGCTGCTATCATTCTTCAGGGAACATCCATCTTGTTCTGTTGAGACAGGCTTTCGCATTGGTCTGAAGCTTGACCCCTAGGGACCTCTGGCTTCTGCTTCCACAGCACTGAGATGGCCACTGTGTGCTGTTATACCTAGCTTTTTACAAGGGTCCGGGGACTCCACTCATGTCTTCACACTGACATGGCAATGACTTCACCAACTGCGCTGTCTTTCCAGCCTCCTTGTGTGTTTTTTTCTAAACAGGGGCTAGATTTTTACTTCGCACTGGGCCGTGTAAACAAGGTCCCCAGTCCTGCTTTCTTCTGCTCCTACTGCAGGTAGAACTGTTCTAAAACTCGGGAAGACCCCTTCCTCTAAGTCTAAGTCTGAGCCTGTCCTTGCCCTGCTTTCAAAGACTCCGTTACCCACTTTTCTGGGCACAGCACCCTATACAAAGACGGAGCGTATTAGCACTACTGAGGTGCCTGCCAGTCCCAATTCATCTAGCCATCCTCGACTCCTTACTATCGTCTAGAAAAGTCTTCTGGTGAGCACACTCTGCTTGGAGGAAGCTACCTGTTCCTATGAAGGAGCTGGAGCCTCCACTACAAAAAACAGCATTGTTCTCTGCTCTAGGAAAGGGAACACCTACTTAATTTTATTTTTCCAAGCCCAGCTCAGACACCATCTACACTGTGGTGACCCACCCTTCCTTTCTCCTTCCTTCCTTCCTTCCCTTCCTTCCTTCCTCTTTCTTCTCCTTCTTTCTCTTTCTTTCTTCTTTCTTTCTTTTTCTTTCTTTCTTCTTTCTTTCTTTCTTTTTCTTTCTCTCTTTTTTTGAGAAGGGTCCCCTGTAGCCCCAGCTGGCCTAGAACTCCTATTTAGACCATGCTGGCCTTGAACTCACAGAGATCCTCCTGCCTCTGCCTCCTGAGTACTGGTATTAAAGGCGTGCACCACCCGGCTCAAAGTTTTCTTGTTTTCCTAGTCAGGGTAACCCTGTCTTTCTTAGCTGTCACTTATAGTTTTCTTTTTTTTTTTAAGGGAGAGCGTGAATCGCAGTCCCCCATACCACAAATTATGCAGTCGAGTTTCCCGCATTTGGAAATGCAGGGGTCAGCACATCTCCAAGTGCAATGGATGAGCCTGGCCCTGGGAAAACCACCTTCTTGATCATGGTATCTCCCCTGCCAGGGAAGTATAACACATAGTTTTCTATCACTTTGGTGGCTTCCTTTTTTTCCTATCTTTCTTACATCTGACTAGCTCATGAGGGGCTCAGCCTATCTGGAATTGAACAGAAGCCCTTAATGCCTGCTGTGGAGGAGACCCTATTCTACATGGTAGGGGGTGGTGATTGGGTGTTTTGGCAAAACTACGGATTTTGTGGCTGCCAGGATGGACTTGGGCTTCCCTCTCTTACCTGTAAAACCAGGATAGCAATACCTGATTCATTGTCTTATAATGAAAATAAGATGAGCAATTCATTCAAAGCAGGGAGGTGAGGCTCAATACCCGGTAGGTTCTTAATTATAGGTTTCATCCTTTCCTGGAAGAAGACTTGAGGCTAAGGCCCACTTCCTCCTGTTAGGCACCTGCTGGGCCGAGGGCATGGTCCCTGGCTACCTGTGCCTAGAAGCTGGATGGATGACCAGACATGAAACAGAAGTCAGGAGAAGACCATCCACTCCATCCCAATATCTAAGAGCCCCAGGCCAGGCTGGGCGGAGCATCCTTTGTACGCCAACTCCATACACAGGCAGACCCAGATCCACCCGACACATTGCCACACTGCCGGAAGTGGTGGCTGCTGTCCCAACCAAGCCCCAGCACTGTGGCGACAGCCCTGACGTGGGCCCAGCTACCACACCAGCTCCAGCACCCCTCCCACCTCAGCCTTCTGGTTCTCTACTTCCCAGACAGGCGGGGCCAGCTAGGCCATAGTGCTCTGTGGCTGTAGCTGTGTGGTAAAGAAAGTCCTGGCCAGGGAGTCCAGACAGCTGGGTTCCTGACCATCTCTGCCAGTCAGCCCTGTGGAGGCCTGAGCTTGGGACTTGACCTTCCCAGATCTAGGAACTTCATCAAAAGATGAGGAAACTCAAATGTGGGCTGGCCTCTAGGCAAACATACTGACTTTTGGGGCTATTTACAAATAAAGAATGTGGGGCTGGGAGATGGCTCAGCAGTTAAGAACACCGACTGCTCTTTGCAGAGGACCCAGGTTCATTCCCAGCACCCACATGGCAGCTAAGAACCATCCAGTTCCAGGGGAATCTGACGCCCCTTCTGACCTCTGTGGCATTGCAACAACATGGACGCACCAACCCTACAATGCAGACAGCACACTCATACACATAAAATATAATAAATAAACTGGGCTGGAGAGATGGCCTACCAGTTAAGAGCACTGACCACTCTTGCCAGAAGACCCGGGTTCAATTCCAGCACCCACATGGTGGCTGAGAACCGCCTTTAACTCCAGTTCAGAGGATCCGACACCTTTTCTGACCGTGGCATTGCACAACATGGTGCACACTACATGAGAAGAACAAGTACATTCATACACATAAAAATAAAACATAAAAAATTTAAAAAATTAAAAAAAAATTTTTTAAAGAAAGAGCCAATGTTACAATAAAAACTTCAAATCTGCTGTAAAATCTAAGTGTTTCTCTTCTGAGGGGTGGCAGGGTGTGGTAGAAGATCTGGGGCTGACCCTCCAGGCTGGACAGTGGGGCCTTGGCTGTTACGTTTGGGCATAGCTGCTTGCAAGTGGTTTTACATGAAGGATGCTTGTAATCATTACTATTACTTATTATTAAAAAATTTAAAGAAAGAAGATCTGGGGCTGAGAAGAAAAACTGCAACTGTCATTGATCATGTGGTTTCTCTGCTTCGTGCTCATGCCTAACAGCTTTATATCTGTCACAGCAACTCTGAGATGTAGGATTTCCTCAGCTTACAGATGAGGATGTTGATGGGGAAGGTCAGCTGTGCCTCAGTTCCTCCCCTGTGCAATGTGGGCATTGCTCTGAGAACTACTGGGACCAAGTGATTTCAAGTATAGAAAGCACCTGGCTCAGGGCTGAGTGCATTCTCTTCTTGTGTTAGGAACTAGCAACCTCTGTTAGGTACCCGGCCTCAGGAGCAGCTCTGGCTGGACAATAGCTTGCTCTAGCCCTTTCAGTTCCCAACCTTTGCCTGAGGTTCCCTGAATCAGGTAAGAGCTCATTCTGGGGGCTGGAGAGATGGCCTAGCGGTTAAGAGCACCGACTGCTCTTACAGAGGACCCGGGTTCGATCCCCAGCGCCCACATGGGCGGCCGAGAGCCGCTCTGAAACTCCAATTCCAGGTAGAACTCCAGCTCCAGGAATCCGAGACCCTTCTTCTGACCGCCGCGGCGTTGCACGACACGGTGCCACAGACTTGCATGCAGGCAGCAATTCATAACATAGAAATAAATAAATTAATAAAAAAAATAAAAAAAAAAAAGAGCTCATTCTGGAGGCTCTGCCCAAGTAAGAGTATAAGTGTGCCTCTCATTTCTGGCTGTGTCAGAGGCGAGGCTGGCAGTATGAGTTGCCCCTCGGAACAAGGCAATCTGGGCATAGGCCTAGAGTTTATCTCTAGCCACTGAGATCATTGTCATTCCCCAAGAGTTGCCAAAGCACCTGAATTGGGCATCACAGCACAGACCATTGGTCCAAGGGCAGCAAGCCCTACAGATGTGTCTGATAGGAACCATTACCACCCAGGTAAACTGCGAATCCTGTTCTCTGATTTTTAGCCTGGGACCCAGGAGGTTGTTCCCACCCAGGATATCCTAACAGCTTCCCATGTCCAGATGGCTGGTTTGTCCAGCAGGAGACAGGCAAGATTTGGCAATGTCACCATTTGTCTTCACTGGAACTCTGGCACAGTGAGACATAAACAGTCTCTCCATCAGAAAGGATGGAACAACCCTGACGCGTGGCTTTGATCCTTGGCTGAACACTGGGAGTCATTTGAGAGACTTTATAAAACTGACACTGAGCAGATTCAAATTCACCAGATTCTGGCTGATCATGTCAGAGGGGTAGGAAAATGTATAAGGACTGGCAGGCAGGCGTGGTACATACCCAGCACTAGGGAGGCAGGGCAGGTGGATCTCTGTGAAATTCAAGGCCAACCTAGTCATGTAGCCAGGGCTACATAGTGAGACCCGGTCTCAAAAAAGAGATGAAAAATGAAAAAGAAAAAAAACATGAAGCCACCAGTGTTGTGACCATGCCCAGAATCCCAACGCTTAAGAGGGAGAGGAAGAGGATCAGGAATCACAGTCCTCAGAGTTCTCAGCTCAGTAGTTCAAGGACAGTCTAGACTACATAGAAACCTATCTCAAAAAGAAACAAGAAAGGGGCTGGAGAAATGGCTCAGCCATTAAGAGCATTGGCGCTCTTGCAGAAACCCAGGTTTGGTTCCCAGCATCCACATGACAGCTAACAACCATCCTTACCTCCAGTTCCAAGGGACCAACACCCTCTTCTGACTCCAAGGGCACTGGACAGACTTAAATGTATATAAAAAAAACACTCATACACATATTTTTTAAAAAGAAGTAGTAATGGAATTGGATGATTTGGGGAGGGCATAAGAAGGAGTTTTCTGAGGGGCTGGGAGGGCCTCACAGAAGTGCACGAGTGAGCTGTACAGCTGTCTGGAGCACCGGCGTCCAAGTGTTGCCTGGGTTCATTCTCCAAGAACCTGGCAGGGAACCTGCAAAGGGAAACTTCTGGTAATACTGAGACCAAGCTTGCCTTTTCCACTCATTGTCTTATGAGTTTACCAGAGTTTTCCACTGTCTTGTGGTATGTGATGACATCATCGTGGGATATGCCCTTGTGTACTTTACAAAAATTTGGTAAACAGTGATGGAGAGAACCACAGGAACACACACAAAATCTTTGGGGTGCTCTGCTTTTAAGAGTGTAATAGAGCCATGGTTGAGAAGTACCTCTCTGATAGGAGAGCCTAACAGAAGGTTTTGAGGCGTTCTAGCAAAAAGCCAGAAGGTAGGGAAGCAGAGTGATGAGAGAAAGGACATAGAGGCAGACAAGTTAGAGGGGAGGCGAGCAGTGTGTGGTGCTGTGGAGATGGACTGTGCTGGCGCGGGGGAGGGACAAACTTGAGCTCGTGAGGAGCACTAATAAGGGGGGGTGGCACCTCCCTTTAAAAGCAAATAAATGTATAAGGAACAGAGAAGAGAGGGGCTGGGGTGGATGGTTCAGCTGTTAAAACAATCGGACTTGTTTTTGTAGAGGACCTGAGTTGGGTTCACCTCCAGCACCAACATGGCGGATCCAACCATCTATAACTCAATGTTTCCAGGAGATCCAATGCTCTCTTCAGACATCACTTAAAACATGGAAGCAACACAACTCATACACATAAAATAACATACAAATGAATTAAATATTAGTAGAAGAAGGAAACTGGATGTCAGGATGGGTTGTTAGCCACCATGTGGGTGCTGGGAATCGAACCCAGGCCATCTGCAAGTCAGTTTGGTGTTCTTTTTTTTTTCCTTTTTTCTAATTTTTAATTTATAATTATAGTATATTATCAAATCTAGACCTGTGGTCCCCCACCTCTATCCCCCCACCCACCCCAGGCTCATGCATTCCACCAAACACGCTTTTCATCTCAGCTGGTATTCTTAACCACTGCCCCGCTCTCTAGCCCCCTATCAATACTTTTTTTTAAAGATCACACAAGTGGGTTCAGGAGAGATCTCACAGACTGACGACCTGAGTTCAGATCCTTTGAATCCATGTAAAAGAGCCAGATTTAAGTGGCCCACATCTGTAATCCATGGTGAATGGGCAGGTGGAGACAGGAGAGAGCTGCCTGGAAGCTGGTGAGCCAGGCTAGCGTTGGTGGTGCACACCTTTAATCACAGCACTCAAGGCAGCAGAGGTCAAGTAGGTCTCTGTGAGTTTAGGCAGCCTGGTCTACAGAGTGCAGTTCCAGGACAGCTGGGCTTACGGGAGGACCCTGTTCAAAAAAGACAAAAAAAAAAAAAAAAAAAAAAAAAAAAAGGAAGACTCCATCTCAAAAAATAACAAAAAGCACACATTAAGTGAGTGATGAATACAAATGACCTGGAGAGGGGGATTAAAAGAACAAGAACAGAAGGACGGCCTGTGAGTGGTCGACAAACCAGATGGAAGGCAGAGGAGATGGCGCAAAGCCAGGCTGTCCAGACACTCAGTCCAGCGATGCGGTGGGTGCAGGGAGAGTAGGGTAGGATTGCCTCTGGGTTGCTGGCCAAGGTCACAACACAGGAGTTGGATGAACTTTAAGGAAGGAAGGAGAAGACCGAGTATGAATAGAAGTCCACGTTCCGGGTGGAGAGCATGCCTAGTGGTTAAGAGCTCCTGATCGCTCTTGCAGAGGACCTGGGTTCAATCCCAGCACCCACTGGCGGCTGAAAACCATCTTTAACTCCAGTTCCAGGGGAATGTGAACCCTCTTCTGACCTCCGAGGTGCCAATGCACGACCGGTGCACCAACCGTACATGAGACAGTACATTCATACACAGATTATAAATAAATAATAAAAAATTAAAACAAAAAAAAGTCCACGTTTCCAGGTGGGAACACTAAGAATGCAGTTGGAGGGCATGACAGAGTCAGGGTGGGTGACAGTCGACTGCAGAGAGACTGTGCAGAGACAAAAAGCATGTATGATGTGTGATAGGGGAACCTTATGAGGTGGCCCAACAGGGAGAGGGTTCTGGGGACTTGGAAGGTAGTGGGGAGTCAGGAAGAAGGGATCTAGACTGTGACATCACTGCAGCAGTGGAAGCCGGGAGCGACATGAGAGGTCCGCTAAAGCTGCCAGGGGGGCCACCAAGAGCCTGGGCCTTGGGGCTTTCTCTCATTCTGGATGGCAGAAAAAGAAAAACAGCAAATACACCAAGTAGACAGTATTGCTCCTCAGAGAGCCCTCCTTCCCGTCACCAATATCCTCAGCTGTCTTCCTCATAGTGAGAGGATCCACAGAGAAGACAGATGGGTGAGCATTCGCCTTTGTGGGGGGAAACAGATGCCAGGAGAAAACTGTCTGGAAGTTTCTGAAGGACCCAAACCAAGCCTAGGCTGGCCATGCCTGTGCAGGCTGTCCCCTCCCCTCTGCACACACAGGCTTCCTCTCTGCTACTGTCAACCTAGGCCCTTGGTTTTTAATTCTATCTGCTTTCCTGTCACCTCATGCCCAAAGCATAGTCCCCTAGAGGATGGGACTCCCCATACCTCCCCAGGGTCTGGCCTTTCGTTCCATGTTTGCTGTGTGGCAGCTACTGGCCTCTGTCCTCCCAAACCAGTCTTGGACAAAATTATGGCTCTGCCCAAGCATCTAACAGTGCTCTCACCTCTGAAGTCTTTCTAAAGTCCCAGAGTCTGCAAAAAGTCCTTAGCACGGCAATCTAGGCCCTTCACTCTTCATCCCAATGTTGTTTTCCCCCCTCAGTTCGCTCTGCCAAGGCACAAAATGTTCTCTGCTCCCCCACTTTTGTCAAAACCGATATCTCCCAGGATGTCCATATTCATCTCAGGGAGGTTGTCCTCCTGGCGTGCGTGTGTGTGTGTGGTGTGTGTGGTGTGTGTGTGTGTGGTTTTCTGTATTTGTGTCTGAGTTCCTATTTGCCTATGTGCTTGTGTGCTTGTATTTCTGTGTGTGGAGGGTTGCAATCACTGTACTATGTGTTGTGAGCAATCTGTAATGTGTGTGTACATGCATATGGAGACAGACGTTAACCGTTAGGTTTTGGTCCTTGGGATGCCATACACCTTTTATTTTATTTTTTTTTCGTTTTTGAGACCAGGTTTCCCTTAGCCCAGCTGTCCAGAAACTAGTCTAGATTACTTAGGACCAGGCTGGCCTTGAAAACTCACAGAGCATCTGCCGACCTCTGCTCCTACATGCTGGAATTAAAGGCAGAGCACCACACCCAGTCCATCTGTTTTTTGAGACAGGACTCTTGGAGCCCCAAACTTGCCAAGTAGGCCAGTGGAAGCCCAGATTACCCATCCGTCTCTGCTCCCGTGATGAATTATAAGGACATACACCCCACACCCAGCTTTTTTTTTTTTTTGAATGTGGGTTCTGGGTCACACTGGAGCTCCCCCTTCTTTGTAAAGGCACTTTACTGAATGAACCACCTCCTCGGGCTCTAGTCATTTCTCTTGGCTCAGTTTCTATATCACTTCTTCCACAAGGTTTTAATTGACCACTCAAGCCCAGCTGCCTCCCTCATGTGCCTTCCCCTCCTACTATGTTAATGAATACTCCCGTGTAAGAGCCCATTCCACATTGTGGCAGTATATCCTTTTCTTTTCCCTGGACTGTAAACTTCTTCAGGGCGGGAGCTGGGTTTGATTCTCTTTGTGTCTCTGCTAGGCACAGAGTTGTGGAGCCTTGTAAGTGTTAGAAATGAATGAATGGGTGGTGAGTGAATTAATGAATCTCTCCACCATACCATCCTCAAGGATCTCTTAGGTTTAATGTGTGGACCACTGTTGTGGTTATCTGCTTTAAAGAGCATGCTTTCTCCTTTAATGGTAAAGAGTATGCACAAAGGTTCAGAGGCTGAGAGAGGAGAGCCCTGCCATTGCTCCCGGAGGACTTGGTTTCCATGGCACATGTGGGCAGAGCACCGCTGGCAAGCTTGCTCCGGGGGTGGGGGTTTCTCTAGAAGCCCTCCCCAAGGCCGTGAGCTAAGGCTCCTGAAGTCGACTCTCTAGATAAGCCAGGCCCAATCAGTCTTTAGCCCAGGCTAGCACAAGTTCTCCCATCCTGGAGTAGTGGTGGGGGGTGCTACATTGATCTAAGAGGCCCTGCCCCCCCCCAGCCTTCGTGACAGCCCGAGTCACAGTGGTTATGTCTAGTCACATCTGCAGGTAATTTCGTCTTCCTGTGGCTCTCATGCAGTCTTTAGAACAACACCCTCTGTTGCAGCACCATCTCTCAGGCGGGAGGAGCCCCCATGTCCCCTGCAGAGCATGTTGCTTGGGCCGTGCACTGGAACCTTCTGTCTCCTAGTGAGCTCTGATGGAATTTGGAATAAGCATGAGGTCAGTGGGCACGCTCTTTATGGAGGCCTGGCCTCCAGCCGCTGGGTGCGTGCGCAAGGAGCTCCCGGCTGTGCTGCTTGACATTTGCAATCATTTACTGGGAATAAGTTCCATCTTTGCACCCTGCTCAGCCTTTCATAACATCAGCCAAACTGTTTGCCCTGGACAAGACATAAACCCTGCTGGCAAGTCACCGGGCCAGCTCTCCTCCTAGAGCTGCTTCCTACCCGGAGTGTGCTGGGCAGGGGGACAGCTGCTTGTGCCCCGTCTCAGGGGTGTCCCCGTGAGGTAATGGGGTGTAGAGAAGATAGCACGTTCTATAGTTAAAGCGGCAAAGGGCATTTTTCGGGTCCGCATAAGGGCCTTCCACTCTGAGCTTGATTTTTCTCTGCTCTCTTTTCTTCTGTTCTTTTTGAGACAGTGTCCCCTGTGGCCCCAGATGGCCGAACTCATATGTAGCCCAGGCTGGCCCTTGAACTCACCAAGATCCAACTGCCGTCTGCACTCCTGAGGGCTGGAATTAAAGGTGTGGGCCACCATCCCAACATGTTTTCTCATTTATGAAAGGGGCTATTGGTACCTGCTTCTATTGACTGTAGGATGCAAGGGCCCAGCTGGGCTTGACACCTTACAGTGACACGGAAAGTGCTTCACTAAACCACCCATGGACAGGCTGTGCACCCTTGAGTGAGGAGCACAGCTTCTCTCTGCTTTGATTTTCATCTCTGCCAGATGAGATCAGGGCAGTATCCATCTCACGTGGCTGTTGGACAGACTAAGTGAAAGAGCACGTGCTGTGAGAGCCACAGGCCAGCCGTGGTAAACACTTGGGAAGAGCTGTCTGTTTCTCTTGAGGGTCTAGAGGCCTGGAGTAGCTTTGGCCTGGTGTGTTTTGTTGGGGGGGGGGGTTTGTTTTCTTTTTGGGTTGGGTTTGTGTGGGGGGGGTGGGTTTGGGGGTTGGGTTGGGGGTGGGGTTGTGTTTTTTGGGGGGGTTGTGGGTGTTGTGTTTCGGGTGTGGTGGTGGGGGTTTTGGGTCGTTGTGTGTGTGCGTTTGGGGGTGTAGGTGTTGGTTGTTGGTGTGGTGGGGTGGTATGGGGTGGTCTTCTGGTGGGAGGCTGGGTTGTGGGGTGGGTGTTGGGGGTTGGTTTAGTTGAGGTTCTTTGGATTTGTGGTGGTTCTTTTGTGGGGGGGCTGGGGGGGTTGGTTGTTTGTGGTTGATGGTACCTGTTTGCTCCCTGTTGGTCACTTGACTAAGGCAGATTGCATTGTGAAGGAAATGCTGAGTGAGGGTGCCGAGTGCCTGACTGACCGTGTATCTTGTTCATTTAGTATTTTCTGAGGCCTACTATGTGCCAAGCACTGGACTAAAAAAAGGTAGAGCTGTCAAGGACCTTTTGCTAGGTTCCTGGTCATTCATGGGACTTGCTGGGTTAATTTTTCTCTCTTTCACCAACTAACATCCTGTGTGTGTTGGCACATGTGTGCGTGTGCGTGTCCTTAGGCATGCTAAACAATTGCCCTACCACTGACATCCTGTGTGCATGCACATGAGCACATTGGTCCTAAACAATTGCCCTCCACTGAAGCTATAACCCCAGTTTTCTTATCTGAAAACCTCTTTTTTTTTAAATTCTGGTCTTTTTGAGACAGGGTCTCGTGGTAGCACAGCGTCCTGGAACTCACTGTGTAGACCAGGCTGTCCGCATCTTACAGAGACTGTGTGCTGTCTCCATAGTGTAGATTAATGTGTTGTTTCCACCATACTTGGCCTATCCTTTTGTTTGTTTTAAGAATTTCACCAATGGCCAGGCGTGGTGGTGCACGCCTTTAATCCTCAGCACTTGGGAGGCAGAGGCAGGCGGCGTCTTTGTGAATTCAAGGCCAAGCCTGGTTACAGAGTGAGTTCCAGGACAGCTGGGGCTACCGGGAGACCCGTCTCGGACAAAGAACCAAAAATAATAATAAAATTAAAACAAACAAAGGATTCACCAATGATGGGAAGAATGCTCACTGAGGCCAACCTGGCTGAGCTTCTGGATGTGTCCTGGTAAGATTCTTGGTGAGACCTTATTCTGGGACCTCAGAATCCAGTTCTTCCTCTGGTCACCATCTTGTTGTTTTCAGTGTTAGCTGACATATCTCCTTCTCCAGGAAGTCCTCCCCCACTCCTCTTTAGACCAGGTCAAGTGACCTAACCTGACCTGATTCTTATTGCCATGAGGGTTCCTTTTTCATGACTGAGAATGGACAGGCATTGGGCCTATATGGCCTCCTTGCCTTGCTCTGGAATCTAGTGGACGCTGGGCACAGAGTAGATGCCCCTCAAATATTTCTCAGAGTGGGGAAACATAGACTTTGGGCCAGTAGTCAGGCTTGACCTGGGCTCTCAGAGGTGACCTCACTCCTCATTGACCATCACCCCATGGGGCGGCCTCACTCTTTGGACCTTGCCCCATGCCCACCTTCCACAAGCTGTCTCCAAAGCCAACTATTTCTTCCTCTTCCCTCAACTCTTGTTCCACTGTCTGAGCCCGTTGGTCAGGAAGTTCTTCTCCATGTCTGCCTCTATATCCAGGAAGAGCCTGTTGTCCCAGAGCCAGGCAGCACAGAGGCAGACCAGTGACATCCTCAAGGAAAAGCCTACACAAGGGACCAGGGAAGCAAGTGGAGTGGGGTGGGAACGGAACTGACAAATGTCAAGCACATGTTCCTGGGGAAATAGAATGTAGTTGTGGTAAGCCTGGCTTGGCAAGGCAGCCCTACATCTGACCGAAATCATAAGAGTTCTCCAGCCGGGCGTTGGTGGTGGATGCCTTTTTAAAATCCTAAGCACTCGGGAGGACAGGAGGCAGGGAGCGGATCTTTGTGAGGTCAACACAAGGCCAGCCTGGTTCCTAAAGAGGTGAGTTCCAGGACAGCTGGGGCTAAGGGGAGACCCTCTAGGTTCAAAAGACCAAAAAAAAAAAAAGAAATAGTTCTCCAGGCCCTCCTTAGCGTGGCAGTGCCTGCCGGGTGCAGGTGTGGGCCATCCAGAATCCTATATGCCAGGAGTGGCGGAAGAAGCAATCAGGGCTCCGGGGTCGCAGAAAGAAGAGGCTTCCAGCAGGGTTGCTGTAGGGGCAGAGGCAGGGCCAACTGCAGGGCACTGCTCCTGTCCCTGCTCCTTCACTCCGCTCCAGCACCAAGCACCTCTTCCTTTGGGCTCATGCTGGGCCCAAAGAGATGAAACACCATCCGAAGGACAAGAGGCAGCCAGNTCAATTGGAAAATGATGTATGAAATGCACAAGGCATCAATAAAAAAAAATGTTAAAAAAAATACCCCCCCCCAAAAGAACTGAACTCAGGTCCCCTGCAAGAGCTCTTAGGCTAAGCCTTGTCTCCAGCCCCACCCTGGTTAGTTTTCACAAGGCTGCTACAACAGCAAGGCCGACCCCTTCTCTCTGGCTCTGTCCTGCTGTGTGATTGATCGTCCCACTTGTAGGAGCTGCCACCAGGATGTGATGCTTCCCTGGTAAGGTCATCAGGTCTTCAGCCCAGCTGAGCCAGCAGTGCCTCCAAGCCCTGGTGCTCCACACCTAGTTCAGTAAACCTCTTTTTTTCCTTTCCTCTCTTTTATTCTCTCATTCATTCTTTCCTTCATTTTAATTTTATTTATTTGTTAGCGTGTGTATGTGTTTGTGTGCCTGCATGTGTGTGGGGTGTGCATGGCGTGATGGGAGTGTGGAGATCACAGAACTCAACACTTTCACCTTTACCTGGGCTCTGAGGATGGAACTCAAGTTGCCAGGCTTGTACAACAAGTGTCTTTACTCACTAAGCCTTCTGACTGGCCCAAACCTCTTCTTATAAAGCGTCAACCTTTGGAGGTTTTATTATAGTAATGGAAAACAGATGAATACAGATGTTATACTGAAATTTCAAGGTTCCCATATCTAGGGATAGACACACGCATTGTTGCTAGCAAGGCACAGAATAAGCAGAGGATGGTGCTGCATTGGTGTGTATTAACCATGACCCCCCAGACATTGGAAAGGGAAATCAGTATTACTTGAAGTGTTAGAAAATCAGGAAAACTGAACTTATACCTCAGATTAATCTGATGACCCCTTTCCCTTTCCCTTTCTGCCCTTCCTGTCCTTCCTGTCCCCTTCCTTCCTTCCTTCCTTCCTTCCTTCCTTCCTTCCTTCCTTCCTTCCTTCTCTTTCTCTCTTTCTCTTTCTTTCTTTCTTTCTTTCTTTCTTTCTTTCTTTCTTTCTTTCTTTCTTTCTCTCTTTTTTTGAGACAGGGTCTCCCTGTAGCCCCAGCTGGCCTAGAACTCCCTATGTAGACCATGCTGGCCTTGAACTCACAGAGATCCTCCTGCCTCTGCCTCCTGAGTACTGGGATTAAAGGCGTGCACCACACCTGGCTCAAAGTTTTCTTGTTTTCCTAGTCAGGGTAACCCTGTCTTTCTTAGCTGTCACTTATAGTTTTCTTTTTTTTTTTTTAAGGGAGAGCGTGAATGCAGTCCCCCACTACCACAAATTATGCAGTCGAGTTTCCCGCATGTTGGGAAATGGCAGGGGTCAGCACATTCCAAGTGCAATGGATGAGCCTGGCCCTGGGAAAACCACCTTCTTGATCATGGTATCTCCCCTGCCAGGGAAGTATAACACATAGTTTTCTATCACTTTGGTGGCTTCCTTTTTTTCCTATCTTTCTTTACATCCTGACTAGCTCATGAGGGGCTCAGCCTATCTGGAAATTGAACAGAAGCCCTTAATGGCCTGCTGTGGAGGAGACCCTATTCTACATGGTAGGGGTGGTGATGGGTTTTGGCAAAACTACTGGATTTTGTGGCTGCCAGGATGGACTTGGGCTTCACCTCTCTTACCTGTAAAACCAGGATAGCAATACCTGATTCATTGTCTTATAATGAAAATAAGATGAGCAATTCATTCAAAGCAGGGAGGTGAGGCTCAATACCCGGTAGGTTCTTAATTATAGGTTTCATCCTTTCCTGGAAGAAGACTTGAGGCTAAGGCCCACTTCCTCCTGTTAGGCACCTGCTGGGCCGAGGGCATGGTCCCTGGCTACCTGTGCCTAGAAGCTGGATGGATGACAGACATGAAACAGAAGTCAGGAGAAGACCATCCACTCCATCCCAATATCTAAGAGCCCCAGGCCAGGCTGGGCGGAGCATCCTTTGTACGCCAACTCCATACACAGGCAGACCCAGATCCACCCGACACATTGCCACACTGCCGGAAGTGGTGGCTGCTGTCCCAACCAAGCCCCAGCACTGTGGCGACAGCCCTGACGTGGGCCCAGCTACCACACCAGCTCCAGCACCCCTCCCACCTCAGCCTTCTGGTTCTCTACTTCCCAGACAGGCGGGGCCAGCTAGGCCATAGTGCTCTGTGGCTGTAGCTGTGTGGTAAAGAAAGTCCTGGCCAGGGAGTCCAGACAGCTGGGTTCCTGACCATCTCTGCCAGTCAGCCCTGTGGAGGCCTGAGCTTGGGACTTGACCTTCCCAGATCTAGGAACTTCATCAAAAGATGAGGAAACTCAAATGTGGGCTGGCCTCTAGGCAAACATACTGACTTTTGGGGCTATTACAAATAAAGAAATGTGGGGCTGGGGAGATGGCTCAGCAGTTAAGAACACCGACTGCTCTTGCAGAGGACCCAGGTTCAATTCCCAGCACCCACATGGCAGCTAAGAACCATCCAGTTCCAGGGGAATCTGACGCCCTCTTCTGACCTCTGTGGCATTGCACAACATGGACGCACCAACCTACATGCAGACAGTACATTCATACACATAAAAAATAAAACATTAAAAAATTTAAAAATTAAAAAAAAATTTTTTAAAGAAATGAGCCAATGTTACAATAAAAAAACTTCAAATCTTGCTGTACAAATCTAAGTGTTTCTCTTCTGAGGGGTGGCAGGGTGTGGTAGAAGATCTGGGGCTGACCCTCCAGCTGGACAGTGGGGGCCTTGGTCTGTATACGTTTGGGCATAGCTGCTTGCAAAGTGGTTTTACATGAAGGATGCTTGTAATCATTACTTATTACTTATTATTTAAAAAAATTTAAAGAAAGAAGATCTGGGGCTGAGAAGAAAACTGCAACTGTCATTGATCATGTGGTTTCTCTGCTTCGTGCTCATGCCTAACAGCTTTATATCTGTCACAGCAACTCTGAGATGTAGGATTTCCTCAGCTTACAGATGAGGATGTTGATGGGGAAGGTCAGCTGTGCCTCAGTTCCTCCCCTGTGCAATGTGGGCATTGCTCTGAGAACTACTGGGACCAAGTGATTTCAAGTATAGAAAGCACCTGGCTCAGGGCTGAGTGCATTCTCTTCTTGTGTTAGGAACTAGCAACCTCTGTTAGGTACCCGGCCTCAGGAGCAGCTCTGGCTGGACAATAGCTTGCTCTAGCCCTTTCAGTTCCCAACCTTTGCCTGAGGTTCCCTGAATCAGGTAAGAGCTCATTCTGGAGGCTCTGCCCAAGTAAGAGTATAAGTGTGCCTCTCATTTCTGGCTGTGTCAGAGGCGAGGCTGGCAGTATGAGTTGCCCCTCGGAACAAGGCAATCTGGGCATAGGCCTAGAGTTTATCTCTAGCCACTGAGATCATTGTCATTCCCCAAGAGTTGCCAAAGCACCTGAATTGGGCATCACAGCACAGACCATTGGTCCAAGGGCAGCAAGCCCTACAGATGTGTCTGATAGGAACCATTACCACCCAGGTAAACTGCGAATCCTGTTCTCTGATTTTTAGCCTGGGACCCAGGAGGTTGTTCCCACCCAGGATATCCTAACAGCTTCCCATGTCCAGATGGCTGGTTTGTCCAGCAGGAGACAGGCAAGATTTGGCAATGTCACCATTTGTCTTCACTGGAACTCTGGCACAGTGAGACATAAACAGTCTCTCCATCAGAAAGGATGGAACAACCCTGACGCGTGGCTTTGATCCTTGGCTGAACACTGGAGTCATTTGAGAGACTTTATAAAACTGACACTGAGCAGATTCAAATTCACCCAGATTCTGGCTGATCATGTCAGAGGGTAGGAAATGTTATAAGGAACATGGCAGGCCAGGCGTGGTAGCATATCCCAGCACTAGGGAGGCAGAGGCAGGTGGATCTCTGTGAATTCAAGGCCAGCCTAGTCTATGTAGCCAGGGCTACATAGTGAGACCCTGTCTCAAAAAAAGAGAATGAAAGAATGAAAAAGAAAAAAACATGGAAGCCACCAGTGTTGTGACCATGCCCAGAATCCCAACGCTTAAGAGGGAGAGGAAGAGGATCAGGAGATCACAGTCCTCAGGAGTTCTCAGCTACAGGTGAGTTCAAGGACAGTCTAGACTACATAGAAACCCTATCTCAAAAAGAACATAGAAAGGGGCTGGAGAAATGGCTCAGCCATTAAGAGCATTGGCTGCTCTTGCAGAAAACCCAGGTTTGGTTCCCAGCATCCACATGACAGCTAACAACCATCCTTAACTCCAGTTCCAAGGGATCCAACACCCTCTTCTGACCTCCAAGGGCACTGGACAGCATAGGTGCACTTACATATATAGGGTCAATACACTCATACACATATTTTTTTAAAAAGAAGTAGTAATGGAATTGGATGATTTGGGGAGGGCATAAGAAGGAGTTTTCTGAGGGGCTGGGAGGGCCTCACAGAAGTGCACGAGTGAGCTGTACAGCTGTCTGGAGCACCGGCGTCCAAGTGTTGCCTGGGTTCATTCTCCAAGAACCTGGCAGGGAACCTGCAAAGGGAAACTTCTGGTAATACTGAGACCAAGCTTGCCTTTTCCACTCATTGTCTTATGAGTTTACCAGAGTTTTCCACTGTCTTGTGGTATGTGATGACATCATCGTGGGATATGCCCTTGTGTACTTTACAAAAATTTGGTAAACAGTGATGGAGAGAACCACAGGAACACACACAAAATCTTTGGGGTGCTCTGCTTTTAAGAGTGTAATAGAGCCATGGTTGAGAAGTACCTCTCTGATAGGAGAGCCTAACAGAAGGTTTTGAGGCGTTCTAGCAAAAAGCCAGAAGGTAGGGAAGCAGAGTGATGAGAGAAAGGACATAGAGGCAGACAAGTTAGAGGGGAGGCAGAGAGTGTGTGGTGCTGTGGAGATAGGACTGTGCTGGCAGAGGGACAACTTGAGCTACGTGAGGAGAAATAAATAAGGGGAGGGTGGAACCTAACTTTAAAGCATAATAAATGTCATAAGGAACAGAGAAGAGAGGGGCTGGGGTGGATGGTTCAGCTGTTAAAAGCACCGGCTGCTTTTGTAGAGGACCTGAGTTTGGTTCCCAGCACCAACATGGCGGCTCACAACCATCTATAACTCAAGTTCCAGGAGATCCAATGCTCTCTTCAGACATCACTTAAATACATGGAAGCAAAACACTCATACACATAAAAATAAAATAAATGAATAATTAAAATTTAGTGAGAAGAAGGAACTGGAGTTACAGATGGTTGTTAGCCACCATGTGGGTGCTGGGAATCGAACCCAGGCCCTCTGCAAGATCAGTTGGTGTTCTTTTTTTTCCTTTTTTTCTAATTTTTTAATTTATATATATATATATTTATCAAATCTAGACCTGTGTCCCCCACCCTATCCCCCCACCCCACCAGAGCTCATGCATTCCACCAAACACGCTTTTCATCTCAGCTGGTATTCTTAACCACTGAGCCAGCTCTCTAGCCCCTATAAATAATTTTTTTTAAAAGATCACACAAGTGGGTCAGGGAGACTGCACAGGACTGACGACCTGAGTTCAGATCCTTTGAATCCATGTAAAAAGCCAGATTTAGTGGCCCACATCTGTAATCCATGGTGAAATGGGAGGTGGAGACAGGAGAACTGCCTGGAAGCTGGTGAGCCAGCTAGCGTGGTGGTGCACACCTTTAATCCCAGCACTCAAGAGGCAGAGGCAGGAGGATCTCTGTGAGTTAGGCCAGCCTGGTCTACAGAGTGAGTTCCAGGACAGCTGGGGCTACAGGGAGACCCTGTCTCAAAAAGACAAAAAAAAAAAAAAAAAAAAAAAAAAAAAAAAAAGGAAGACTCCATCTCAAACAATAACAAAAAGCACACATAAGTAGTGATGGAATAAAATGACCTGGAGAGGGGATAAAAGAACAGAAGGGACGGCCTGTGAGCTGGTCGACAAACCCAGATGAAGGCAGAGGAGATGGCAGCAAAGCCAGCTGTCCAGACACTCAGTCCAGCGATGCGGTGGGTGCAGGGAGAGTAGGGAAGGATTGCTCTGGGTTGCTGGCCAAGGTCACAACACAGGAGTTGGATGAACTTTAAGGAAGGAAGGAGAAGACCGAGTATGAATAGAAGTCCACGTTCCGGGGCTGGAGAGATAGCCTAGTGGTTAAGAGCTCTGACTGCTCTTGCAGAGGACCTGGGTTCAATCCCCAGCACCCACATGGCGGCTGAAAACCATCTTTAACTCCAGTTCCAGGGGAATCTGACACCCTCTTCTGACCTCCGAGGCATTGCACGACACGGGTGCACCAACCTACATGCAGACAGTACATTCATACACATATTAAAATAAATAAATAAAAATTAAAAAAAAAAAAGTCCACGTTCCAGGTGGGGAATGCAGTTGGAGGGCATGACAGAGTCAGGGTGGGTGACAGTCGACTGCAGAGAGACTGTGCAGAGACAAAAAGCATGTATGATGTGTGATAGGGGAACCTTATGAGGTGGCCCAACAGGGAGAGGGTTCTGGGGACTTGGAAGGTAGTGGGGAGTCAGGAAGAAGGGATCTAGACTGTGACATCACTGCAGCAGTGGAAGCCGGGAGCGACATGAGAGGTCCGCTAAAGCTGCCAGGGGGGCCACCAAGAGCCTGGGCCTGGGGCTTTCTCCTCATTCTGGATGCAGAAAACAGCAAATACACCAAGTAGACAGTATTGCTCCTCAGAGAGCCCTCCTTCCCGTCACCAATATCCTCAGCTGTCTTCCTCATAGTGAGAGGATCCACAGAGAAGACAGATGGGTGAGCATTCGCCTTTGTGGGGGGAAACAGATGCCAGGAGAAAACTGTCTGGAAGTTTCTGAAGGACCCAAACCAAGCCTAGGCTGGCCATGCCTGTGCAGGCTGTCCCCTCCCCTCTGCACACACAGGCTTCCTCTCTGCTACTGTCAACCTAGGCCCTTGGTTTTTAATTCTATCTGCTTTCCTGTCACCTCATGCCCAAAGCATAGTCCCCTAGAGGATGGGACTCCCCATACCTCCCCAGGGTCTGGCCTTTCGTTCCATGTTTGCTGTGTGGCAGCTACTGGCCTCTGTCCTCCCAAACCAGTCTTGGACAAAATTATGGCTCTGCCCAAGCATCTAACAGTGCTCTCACCTCTGAAGTCTTTCTAAAGTCCCAGAGTCTGCAAAAAGTCCTTAGCACGGCAATCTAGGCCCTTCCTCCTTCATCTCCCAATGTGTCTCAGTTCGCTCTGCCAAGGCACAAAATGTTCTCTGCTCCCCCACTTTTGTCAAAACCGATATCTCCCAGGATGTCCATATTCATCCAGGGAGGTTGTCCTTCCTGCGTGCGTGTGTGTGTGTGTGTGTGTGTGTGTGTGTGTGTGTGTGTGTTTCTGTATTTGTGTCTGAGTTCCTATTTGCCTATGTGCTTGTGTGCTTGTATGTCTGTGTGTGGAGGGTGCAACTGTACATGTGTGTGAGCATCTGTACATGTGTGTGTACATGCATATGGAGAACAGACGTTAACCTTAGGTTTTGCTCCTTGGGATGCCATACACCTTTTATTTTATTTTTTTTGTCTTTTTGAGACAGGGTTTCCCTGTAGCCCCAGCTGTCCAGAAACTCACTCTGTAGACCAGGCTGGCCTTGAACTCACAGAGATCTGCCTACTTCTGCCTCCTACATGCTGGGATTAAAGGCATGAGCCACCACACCCAGTCCATCTTGTTTTTTGAGACAGGATCTCTTGGAGCCCCAGAACTTGCCAAGTAGGCCAGTGAAGCCCAGATACCCATCTGTCTCTGCTTCTCCCGTGCTGAGATTATAAGTGCATACCACCACACCCAGCTTTTTTTTTTTTTTTGAATGTGGGTTCTGGGGATCACACTGAGCTCCCCCTTCTTGTAAAAGGAGCACTTTACTGAATGAACCACCTCCTCGGGCTCTAGTCATTTCTCTTGGCTCAGTTTCTATATCACTTCTTCCACAAGGTTTTAATTGACCACTCAAGCCCAGCTGCCTCCCTCATGTGCCTTCCCCTCCTACTATGTTAATGAATACTCCCGTGTAAGAGCCCATTCCACATTGTGGCAGTATATCCTTTTCTTTTCCCTGGACTGTAAACTTCTTCAGGGCGGGAGCTGGGTTTGATTCTCTTTGTGTCTCTGCTAGGCACAGAGTTTGGAGCCTTGTAAGTGTTAGAATGAATGAATGGGTGGTGAGTGAATGAATGAATCTCTCCATCCATCACCATCCTCAAGGATCTCTTAGGTTTAATGTGTGGACCACTGTTGTGGTTATCTGCTTTAAAGAGCATGCTTTCTCCTTTAATGGTAAAGAGTATGCACAAAGGTTCAGAGGCTGAGAGAGGAGAGCCCTGCCATTGCTCCCGGAGGACTTGGTTTCCATGGCACATGTGGGCAGAGCACCGCTGGCAAGCTTGCTCCGGGGGTGGGGGTTTCTCTAGAAGCCCTCCCCAAGGCCGTGAGCTAAGGCTCCTGAAGTCGACTCTCTAGATAAGCCAGGCCCAATCAGTCTTTAGCCCAGGCTAGCACAAGTTCTCCCATCCTGGAGTAGTGGTGGGGGGTGCTACATTGATCTAAGAGGCCCTGCCCCCCCCCAGCCTTCGTGACAGCCCGAGTCACAGTGGTTATGTCTAGTCACATCTGCAGGTAATTTCGTCTTCCTGTGGCTCTCATGCAGTCTTTAGAACAACACCCTCTGTTGCAGCACCATCTCTCAGGCGGGAGGAGCCCCCATGTCCCCTGCAGAGCATGTTGCTTGGGCCGTGCACTGGAACCTTCTGTCTCCTAGTGAGCTCTGATGGAATTTGGAATAAGCATGAGGTCAGTGGGCACGCTCTTTATGGAGGCCTGGCCTCCAGCCGCTGGGTGCGTGCGCAAGGAGCTCCCGGCTGTGCTGCTTGACATTTGCAATCATTTACTGGGAATAAGTTCCATCTTTGCACCCTGCTCAGCCTTTCATAACATCAGCCAAACTGTTTGCCCTGGACAAGACATAAACCCTGCTGGCAAGTCACCGGGCCAGCTCTCCTCCTAGAGCTGCTTCCTACCCGGAGTGTGCTGGGCAGGGGGACAGCTGCTTGTGCCCCGTCTCAGGGGTGTCCCCGTGAGGTAATGGGGTGTAGAGAAGATAGCACGATACTAGTAGTTAAAGCGCAAAGGGGCAGTTTTCGGGTCCAGCAAGGGCCTTCACTCTGAGCTATGGATTTTCTCTCTCTCTTTTCTTCTGGTCTTTTTGAGACAGGGTCTCCCTGTGGCCCCAGATGGCCTGAAACTCACTATGTAGACCAGGCTGGCCTTGAACTCACCAAGATCCACCTGCCTCTGCCTCCCGAGGGCTGGAATTAAAGGTGTGGGCCACCATGCCCAACATGTTTTCTCATTTATGAAAGGGGCTATTTGGTACCTGCTTCTATTGACTGTAGGATGCAAGGGCCCAGCTGGGCTTGACACCTTACAGTGACACGGAAAGTGCTTCACTAAACCACCCATGGACAGGCTGTGCACCCTTGAGTGAGGAGCACAGCTTCTCTCTGCTTTGATTTTCATCTCTGCCAGATGAGATCAGGGCAGTATCCATCTCACGTGGCTGTTGGACAGACTAAGTGAAAGAGCACGTGCTGTGAGGAGCACAGGCCAGCACGTGGTAAACACTTGGGATGCTTAGCAGCTAGTGTCCTGGTTTTCTCTCCGTGGGAGGATGCTGCTCTGGAGAGAGGCCTGGTGAGTTAGGCATTTGGGTGCTCTGAGGTACCTGTTTGCTCCCTGTTGGTCACTTGACTAAGGCAGATTGCATTGTGAAGGAAATGCTGAGTGAGGGTGCCGAGTGCCTGACTGACCGTGTATCTTGTTCATTTAGTATTTTCTGAGGCCCTACTATGTGCCAAGCACTGGACTAAAAAAAGGTAGAGCTGTCAAGGACCTTTTGCTAGGTTCCTGGTCATTCATGGGACTTGCTGGGTTAATTTTTCTCTTCACCAACCTGACATTCTGTGTGTGTGCGCACATGTGTGCGTGTGCGTGTCCTTAGGCATGCTAAACAATTGCCCTACCACTGACATCCTGTGTGCATGCACATGAGCACATTGGTCCTAAACAATTGCCCTACCACTGAGCTATATCCCCACCCAGTTTTCTATTCTGAAAACTCTTTTTTTTTTAATTCTGGTCTTTTTGAGACAGGGTCTCTCGGTAGCACCAGCTGTCCTGGAACTCACTGTGTAGACCAGGCTGTCCTCTATCTTACAGAGATCTGTGTGCCTGTCTCCATAGTTGTGAGATTAAAGGTGTTTCCACCATACTTGGCCCTATCCTTTTGTTTTGTTTTAAGAATTCACCAATGGCCAGGCGTGGTGGTGCACGCCTTTAATCCTAGCACTTGGGAGGCAGAGGCAGGCGGATCTTTGTGAATTCAAGGCCAGCCTGGTCTACAGAGTGAGTTCCAGGACAGCTGGGGCTACAGGGAGACCCTGTCTCGAAAAGACCAAAATAATAATAATAATTAAAAAAAACAAAGAATTCACCAATGATGGGAAGAATGCTCACTGAGGCCAACCTGGCTGAGCTTCTGGATGTGTCCTGGTAAGATTCTTGGTGAGACCTTATTCTGGGACCTCAGAATCCAGTTCTTCCTCTGGTCACCATCTTGTTGTTTTCAGTGTTAGCTGACATATCTCCTTCTCCAGGAAGTCCTCCCCCACTCCTCTTTAGACCAGGTCAAGTGACCTAACCTGACCTGATTCTTATTGCCATGAGGGTTCCTTTTTCATGACTGAGAATGGACAGGCATTGGGCCTATATGGCCTCCTTGCCTTGCTCTGGAATCTAGTGGACGCTGGGCACAGAGTAGATGCCCCTCAAATATTTCTCAGAGTGGGGAAACATAGACTTTGGGCCAGTAGTCAGGCTTGACCTGGGCTCTCAGAGGTGACCTCACTCCTCATTGACCATCACCCCATGGGGCGGCCTCACTCTTTGGACCTTGCCCCATGCCCACCTTCCACAAGCTGTCTCCAAAGCCAACTATTTCTTCCTCTTCCCTCAACTCTTGTTCCACTGTCTGAGCCCGTTGGTCAGGAAGTTCTTCTCCATGTCTGCCTCTATATCCAGGAAGAGCCTGTTGTCCCAGAGCCAGGCAGCACAGAGGCAGACCAGTGACATCCTCAAGGAAAAGCCTACACAAGGGACCAGGGAAGCAAGTGGAGTGGGGTGGGAACGGAACTGACAAATGTCAAGCACATGTTCCTGGGGAAATAGAATGTAGTTGTGGTAAGCCTGGCTTGGCAAGGCAGCCCTACATCTGACCGAAATCATAAGAGTTCTCCAGCCGGGCGTGGTGGTGGATGCCTTTAATCCTAGCACTCGGGAGGCAGAGGCAGGCGGATCTTTGTGAGTTCAAGGCCAGCCTGGTCTACAGAGTGAGTTCCAGGACAGCTGGGGCTACAGGGAGACCCTGTCTCAAAAAGACCAAAAAAAAAAAAAAATAGTTCTCCAGGCCTCCTCAGCGTGGCAGTGCCTGCCGGGTGCAGGTGTGGGCCATCCAGAATCCTATATGCCAGGAGTGGCGGAAGAAGCAATCAGGGCTCCGGGGTCGCAGAAAGAAGAGGCTTCCAGCAGGGTTGCTGTAGGGGCAGAGGCAGGGCCAACTGCAGGGCACTGCTCCTGTCCCTGCTCCTTCACTCCGCTCCAGCACCAAGCACCTCTTCCTTTGGGCTCATGCTGGGCCCAAAGAGATGAAACACCATCCGAAGGACAAGAGGCAGCCAGTTAAAACATTCTTCCCACTTCCCTACCCCTTAGAAAGACATCCGAGCCCTTGTGTTGCTCTGGTAGGAGGCAGAGGACCTACGGCCATGTTCTAGTTTCAAGTAACTACAAGCGAGTCCAACCTGAATTCTAGTTATGTCGCCTACATAGAAGTGGGGAGAGAAAGGGAGGTTTTTTTGGGTTTTTTGGGTTTTTTTTGTCTTTTCGAGACAGGGTCTCCCTATAGCCCCAGCTATCCTGGAACTCACTCTGTAGACCAGGCTGGCCTTGAACTCACAAAGATCAGCCTGCCTCTGCCTCCCAAGTGCTAGGATTAAAGGCATGTGCTACCACACCCGGTGAGAAAGGGAGTTTTTAAATGATTACTTATTTACTTTTATTTTTATGTATATGAGTGTTTTGCCTGCATGTACATGTGTGCAATGCCTGAAGAGGCCAGAAGAGGGTGTCGGACCCCCTGGAACTGGAGTTATGGATGGTTGTTAGCTGCCATGTAGGTGCTGGGAACTGAACCCAGGTCCCCTGCAAGAGCAGCCAGTGTTCTTGACCACCTAGCCATCTCTCCAGCGGCCCCCCAAGGAAATTTTAATGCTTGTTGTTATTTGAGGCTGGCCTCCAAGTCTCATGCAGCTAAAGTTATGTAGCCAAAGATGACCTTGAACTCCTGATCTTCCTGTGTCTACCTCCTGAATGCTGAGATTATAGAAATGCACCATGCTCAGTTTATGCAGTACTGGGGATCAAACCTAAGGTGTCCAATGTGCTACATAAGTACTCTACCAGCTGAGCTACATCCACGGTACTCATTATTATTACTGTTGTTATTATTATTATGATGATGATTATGATGATTATCATTACTTATTTTGTGCCTTAGTATTTTGGAAAGAAGTCTAAGATAAATAAATATGAGAGCCAAAAGTAGTGGAAACACTCTGGTTGAAAGGAGAGACTTAAGGTCCTGCCTGCTCCACCACCCCACGACTGAGAGCACTACACACAGGCGAGTGCACACACACGGCCTATAAGCTACCAGGCTACATGGCTGCTAAGGGTCTTCTTGCACTTGACAAGGCTCCCAACAAAGGCTCCCAAAGTAGCTTTGAATTGGGAGATCTGAGAACCATGCTGTCACCTGGATAGAGTGTTGGAGATGTTCCATAGCAGAGACTGCCATGCAGGCCCAGAGGGCTTTGAGTTGGGAGATCTGAGAACAATGCTGTCACCCGGATAGAGTGTTGGAGATGTTCCATAGCAGAGACTGCCATGGGCAGGCCCAGGGGGCTTTGAGTTGGGAGATCTGAGAACAATGCTGTCACCCGGATAGAGTGTTGGAGATGTTCCATAGCAGAGACTGCCATGGGCAGGCCCAGGGGGCTTTGAGTTGGGAGATCTGAGAACCATGCTGTCACCCAGATAGAGTGTTGGAGATGTTCCATAGCAGAGACTGCCATGGGCAGGCCCAGGGGGCTTTAAATTGGGAGATCTGAGAACCATGCTGTCACCTGGATAGAGTGTTGGAGATGTTCCATAGCAGAGACTGCCATGGGCAGGCCCAGGGAGCTTTGTTTAGAAAGAAATTGTTTGGCTGGGCGGCTTTAATCCTAGCACTTTGGGCAGAGCAGGCAGGAAAGAAGCCAGGTGGACTCTCTTGGTGTTCTAGGCCCAGGCCTGGTTCTACCGAAGGGAGTTCCAGGTCACCGCAGGGGCTACAGGGGAGGACCCCTGTCTAAAAAAGACCAAAAAAAAAAAAAAAAAAAAAAAAAAAAAAAAAAAAAAGAAAATGAAAGAAACAGAAAAAAAATTGTTGGTTTCTTCAACAGGGCTTGGAAAAATAAAAAATTCTGTTAATTTTTTTCATTTGAAAAACAAAAAGACACTTGAATAGCCAAACAGGCAGCCCTAAGCAAAAAGAGTAGTATGGTGGTGGGGAGGAATTTCTCTATACCAGAATTAAAACAACTATACTACAGTGCTATAGGGTCATAAGAAACCATCTTGGTTAACTTGGCCACACAAAACAGACCTGTTGCCAAATGGAACAAAACCATAAGATCCAAAATAAAACTCGAGCACATACAATTTTACCTCTATTTGACACGGGGGCCAAGAAAGACACAATGGAGGAAAGAGAGCATCTTCAAGCCAAGTGCTGTTGGCAAAACTGGATCGACCATCATTGTAGGTGAAAAATAAGAGAAATTAAACCCTAACCTCTTGCCCTGTACAAAAGTCAACTCCAAGATGGATCAAAGATCCTGAAACCTAAAACTCTGAAGGTGATAGAAGAAAAAACAGTTTGGCAGCAGCCTGGATATAGGTGTAAGAAAAGATTTCCTAAATCAGACAGCAGCTGTGTAAGAAATAAGATCGACAATTGACAAAAGGGACCTCATTAAACTTAAAAAAAAAAAAAGCTTCTGTACATCAAAAGAAACTATCAAGGAAGTGAAGAGAATCCCAGAGAGGGAGGAAACCTTCAACTGCAGAAACATCTGACAAAGCATTGGATTTCCAGAATATATATAACTACTCAAAAAAATAAAGAAGAAACAAATGACTCACTAAAGATGGAGTAAAAAGCTGAAAGAGACTTCACAAGTTTGAGGAATTAGAGATGGCTGAAGAAAACATCTTAAAAAGTGTTCAATGGGGCTGGAGAGATGGCGCTAGCGGTTTAAGAGCGCTGACCGCTCTTACAGAGGAAACCCGGGTTCGATCCCCCCAGCACCATATGGGCCGAGAACCCGTCTGAACTCCAATTTCCAGGAGAACTCCAGTTCCAGGGGGAGATCCGAGAACCCTCTTCTGAACCTCCGCGGCATTGCAACGAACACGGGGTGCACAGACTTGTCATGCAGACAGTACATTCATACACATACAGAAATAAATAAAATTTAAAAAAAATTAAAAAAAAGTGTTAAATGTCGATAATAATTAAAGGAAATGCAAATCAAGACCACTTTAAGATATCATCTCACTCCCAATAAGACTGGCTAGGATCAAGAAAACAAATGAGGGGTGGAGAGATGACTCAGTGGTTAAGAGCACTGTACTGGCTTTTGCAGAGGATCCGAGTTCAAATCCCAGACCCACATGGTCAGCTGAGAGCCTCTTTAACTCCAGTTCCCAGGGGAACCGACACCCTCTTCTACCTCTGTGGCAATTGCACGACACAGGTGCACCAACCTACAGGCAGACAGTACACTCATACACAATAAAAATAATAAAAATAGGGGCTGGAAGAGATGGCCTAGTGGTTTAAGAGTGCTGACTGCTCTTGCAAGAGGACCGGCAGGTTCGATCCCAGACCCACATGGTGGGCCTGAGAAACCGTCCTTTAACTCCAGTTCAGAGGAATCCGACACCCTCTTCACCCTCTTCTGACCTCCGGGCGGCATTGGCACGACACAGGTGCACAAACCTTACAATGCAAACAGTACACTCAAATACATAAAAAATAAATTAAAAAATTTTTTTAAATAATAATAAAAAAGAAAAAAAAGAAAAAAGAAAACAAATGATAAAGCCAAGGCTGGAAGAGGTTGTGGAGAAAGGGGAAACACTCATCCACTGCTGGGTGGGAATGTAAACTTGTACAGCCCACTATGGAAAGCAGTGTGGGAAACCTTGGATGACTCAGAATGAACTTGCCACCTGACCCACCTTTATCATCTGGGTATATACCCACAAGACTGCATCTTACCACAGAAATACATGCACGACCATGTTATATTGCAGCTCTCCTTCACAATAGCAAAGAGCTGGAACCACCCCAAGGGCCCTTAAAACTGATGAGTGGATTAGAGAAAATGTAAGTACATCTACTCATGGAGTTCTTATGCAGTGGTAAAGAAAGATGACATCATGAACTTGGCAGATAAATGAATGGAACTAGAGAGGATATCAATGTTAAGTGAAGTAACCAGTCCCAGAAACAACGATGAAGGGTATCCCTCATCTGTGGATGCTAGCACCAATAACCTAGTTGTAGGGCAAACTGAGCAATGTTAATGTGATCTGAAAACAACTGTGCTCTTATATTGTGAATCCCTTTAGCAGGGTTTCCCTAGAACTAAGCTACCATTTATTTTCAAGAGTTAGGAAGTTTTGGTTATAATGGATGAAAGATATGTATGTATATTTTAAAGTAAAATAAGATCAAAGGTAAGGGACAAAACTGGTTTGGTCATGTGTGCTGGATAGCTTTAGTGTCACTTGACGACACCTGGGTTGAGTGAGCCTCAATTGGGGGATTGGATCCATTGGATTGGCTGTGGCCACATCTGTGGAGTATTGTCTTGTTTGATTGTCAGGCAATGTGGGAGGGGCCAGCCCCAATGAGTGATGCCCACCCTGGGCAGGTTGTTGTGTAGCCGTATAAGAAGGCAGGCTGGGCATGAGGCCAGGGGAGCAAGCCAGTAAGCAGCACTCCTCCGTGGCCTGGTGCTTCAGCTACTGCCTCCAGGTTTCCTGCCCTGATTCCACCTTGGGGTCCCTGAGTGATGAACTGTGACCAGGAGAATGTGAGCTGAATAAACCCTTTCCTACTCCAGTGGTGTTGGTCAGAGTGTTTTGTCAGCAGCATGGAAGAGAAACTAAGAACATCTTGACATTATGTCTAACCACACAGTAATTTATTTTAATGGGAGTGCTTCTTAGTATTTCTTATCAAGGCTGCTTGAGCTTTTGTCCAAAGCATTTTCTGAAATATTATAAAAGTAGTTAAAAGTATCAGGCTGGGTTGTAACTTAGCCTTTTCTGGATGCTTAAATGACCATACTTAATGCCATACCAATTTGGGCCAAGGGTAATTTTTTTTAATTTTTTAAATTTAATTTTTATTTTTGTATGTATATGAATATAATGGTCTGCTTGTAGGTTTGTGCCACCCGTGTGGTGCAATGCGCGGAGGTCAGAAAGAGGGTATCAAGATTCCCCTGAGAAACTGGAGTTTCTCTGGAATTGGAGTTACGAACAGTTCTTTAGCCGCAGTGGGTGCCGGGGATCTAACCCGGGTCCTCTGCCAAGAGCAGTCAGTGCTCTTAAATAAGCCGCTAAGGCTATTTCTCCAGCCCCTGGCCAAGGGTTTTATAGGGATAACTTTGTTCCTTGCCCTCAGAGTTCAACTAAGTCCCAGGGGACTACACATGGGAGCAATCTCTTGAAATGTCTTGCAAATGTGAGTACCAGTCTCCTGTGCAAGGGAGGTCTTGGAGATCCACTAATGGGACTTCAGCCCAGTGTCCAGTCTATAAAGAGGAAAGTCTGCTCATGCTTCAAAAAGGGAAGCCTGGTCTAGCAAGACCTGACTTTGTCATTGAGTGTAAATGGAAGTGGTGATTGAAAAGCCAAAAGGAGGGGCAGGGGCTCCCCCCCCCAAAAAAACATGAGTGACCCTTGAGGACCAAAGATCCTCAACTGACCCGCACGCACAAACAAAAACCTTGATTGTCCTGGGCTGTGTGGCCTTTAATATCCAAAAGGAAAGTATAACCAGAAATAAATAATAAGTCCTCAGAAGTTGTAACTTCGTATAAAACTTGAGATCTTTAGTAAAAAAAGACAAAAAAAAAAAAAGCACAGTAGTTTTGCCTGTCTTACATGGCAAGTGCAGCTACCCTGTGGGTGCCATTGCTTTTGCCATCCTTCAGAAGAATGTGAGACACAGCTTTTCAAACCTTCCCAATATGGCTGAAGACTCATGTCTTCCAAGAAGCCTCCAAAACCTTCAGTGCCAGATGGGGACTGCTGAGACATCCAAACTTGTGGACTGAGCAGCTAAAGGGATTTCCTCCTCTTGCAGAAAATATAGACTGGCCATTGTTGGACTACCCCAGGCTGTATCATGGAGACCAGTACAGGTAGATCAAGTCAGGATGCAGTGCTTACTGGACCTCAATTTGGGTGCCATGGGAAGGGAAACCCACAGTGTGGAGCACAAGGGCCAAAACTAATGGTGGCTTGGGCTTGCCAAGGAAGAGACTTCCAACATGAAACATCTTTCAGCCTAAATTTTTAAAAAAGCTGAAGAGACTAACCTTGATATATGTGGCAATGCATATATGCATATTTTGGAAGTGATGCATATTGGGAAGGAATGACTAACAAAGAAAGAAGAAAAGACTGTGTCAAAGAATTGACTGAAATGGTGAACTTCTCCTAGAAACAGTAAACTGCATTGAGAATTTTGGGAGAGACGGAGAAAAAGATAAAAACATGTTGGCAGAATGCATAGCTCTGCCAAAGCATGGTGGTGCAACCTTTTAATCCTAGCACTTGGGAGGCAAGAGGCCAGGTGGAATCTCTGTGAGTTCAAGGCCAGCCTGCTGTACAGAGTGGGTTTCGCAGGACAGCCAAGAGCTACAGGGAGACTCTGTATCAAAAAGACCAAAAAAAAAAAAAGAAGAAGAAGAATGCATGAGCTCTGGGGGGTGGGGGGATGGGAGGGGGGACACGGGTCTAGATTTGATTTGTAATGAATTTGATAAAATGGCACAAGAGCTTCAATAAAACATTGGCTGAAAGAAAGAAGAAAGAAAGAAAGAAAGGAAAGAAAGAAAGAAAGAAAGAAAGAAAGAAAGAGAAAGAAAGAAAGAGAAAGAAACAAAGAAAGAAACAAAGAAAGAAACAAAGAAAGAAAGAAACAAAGAAAGAAACAAAGAAAAGTGTTTCTCCTAGCTTACCAGGGATGGCCTCCTTGGAAGCAGAGGCTGTCCTGGCTGTCCTGGCTGTCCTGGCTGTCCTGGGAGGGAGGATATCTGGAGGAGACCAACACCTTGGGCAAAGAGAATGGGAGGCAGGTGTGGAGGGACGCTCTGAGCAGGAAGCACGCTATGCAGAGGCAACTCCAGACTCCAGGCCTAGCCTTTTGCCCTGGGAACTGGGGGGGGGGGGGGGACACAGATGTGGAGGGTTCCAGAGCAGGCCGGCCTGGCCTCCAGCCTCTGCTCCGGAAACCCCCTCATTCCACCGTGTCTGCTTAATCCCTGTTAACAGTGGGCTGACCTCCCATCTCCCCCAGATCCTCACAGGCCTCTTTTGAAAAATAAATAAATACCTTCTCCATTATCCAATTAGCAGCTTCACAGGTTTTTCTGCTATTAGTTCTCAGCTCCAATGAAAGTGGAAACACGTGTCCAGAAGAGCCTCCGCTTGCCACGAGCTTCCACAAGGCTGAGCTAGACTCAAGGTGGGAATTGTGCCCATCCAGCTACAGCTGCCCACTGATGGGAGGAGGGCTCAGAACCAGTTAAGCTCCCAATGTCTACCAACTGTAGCATGAATCAGGAGTCACCACATGCCACACAGGGAGCTGGGAGATGTAGTTTCACTGTGCTATTGCTGCCTCACTGAGTGTCTTCTGGCCAAGGCTTTCTTTTGCTTCTTTCCCGAGCCTTTGGGTACATAGATATATATAATATATATATATATATAAGAAGATATATATATTACTGTATATATTTTGGGGACAAGGTCTCCCTGTAGCTCCAGCTCACCTGGAACTCATTCTGTAGACCAGGCTGGCCTTAAATTCACAGAGATCTGCCTCGCCTCCTCCTCCCAAGTACTGGGATTAAAGGCATGTGCCATCACTCCCTGCAAATTAATAATTTTTTAAAGGAGATTACCACTGGGCATGGTAATGCGGCTTTAATCCCAGAACTCGGGAGGCAGAGGCAGGCAGAACTCTGAGTTCAAGGCCAGCCTGGGCTACATAGCGAGCTCCAGGCCAGCTGTGACTAAAGGGAGACCCTGTCTCAAAAAGACCAAAAACTAAAAAAGGAGATTACCATTATTTGACTGAAGGACTTAGAAGACCGAACTAATCTAAAGGAATGAGGAGCAGTCAGACATGGCATGAATTATTTTGCCAGTGGAGTGAGGAGTGTCTCACTCTACTGGGCTCTGCTGTCTGTCCTTCTGCAGATCTAGAAAAAGAAGTGGCCACACCTTCCCTCCCTGTGTCCCACAGCCAGAAGTGGCTGGCCTGCCCCCACATGGTGCCCAGTACCTTCCTCCTCATACAGTGACTGCCATCAGAGAAGGTCCCAGATGCCAGCCCATTGGCTCCTCAGGGCTGTGTGTTGCTTAGCTGCCTCAGATCACACCCCACAGTGCTCAGTACAGGCCCTGGCATACGGCAGAAGCTGGTAGGGAGCTGGGAAGGTGGTTGCCTCCCACTTCCATCTCTTGGTCCCTCTAAGGCCCGAGACAAATGGGGGCCAAGGAACAGTGAGTCCAGATGTGCAGAGTATGAGCATTTCCCATTGGACACTGGTTGGTGACTCGAGTCAAGCCACAGTGTTAGTCTGAGTAGAGCCTGGCTAACGCCTGGCTGTCAGCAGCACCTGTAAGGTGACCCTCTGAGTAGACCCTGGCTGCCACCTGGCTGTCAGCAGCATCTGTAAGGTGATCCTCTGCCTGGCTGTCAGCAGCACCTGCAAGGAGACCATATGCCTGTCTGTCCACAGCATCTGTAAGGTGACCCTCTGCCAGTCGGTCAGCAGCATCTGTAAGGTAACCCTCTACCTGGCTGTCAGTAGCACCTGTAAGTTAACCCTCTGCTGGTCTTCCAGCAGCACCTGTAAAGTGACCCTCTGCCTGGCTGTCAGCAGCTCCTGTAAGGTGACCCTCTGCCTGTCAGCAGGATCTGTAAGGTGACCCTCTGCCTGTCTGTCAGCAGCATCTGTAAGGTGACCCTCTGCCTGTCTGTCAGCAGGATCTGTAAGGTGACCCTCTGCCTGTCTGTCAGCAGCATCTGTAAGGTGACCCTCTGCCTGTCTGTCAGCAGCATCTGTAAGGTGACCCTCTGTCTGTCTGTCAGCAGCATCTGTAAGGTGACCCTCTGCCTGTCTGTCAGCAGCATATGTAAGGTGACCCTCTGCTTGTCTGTCAGCAGCATATGTAAGGTGACCCTCTGCCTGGCTGTCAGCAGCTCCTGTAAGGTGACCCTCTGCCTGTCTGTCATCTATAAGGTGATCTTCTTCTTGTCAGCAGCATCTGTAAGGTGACCCCCTGCCTGGCTGTCAGCAGCATCTGTAAGGTGACCTTCTTCCTGTCAGCCACATCTGTAATGTGACCCTCTGCCTGTCTGTCAGCAGCATCTGTAAGGTGACCCTTGTCTGACTCTCAGCAGCATCTGTAAGGTGACCCTCTGCCTGACTGTCAGCAGCATCTGTAAGGTGACCCTCTGCCTGTCTGTCAGCAGCATCTGTGAGGTGACCCTCTGCCTGGCTGTCAGCAGCATCTGTGAGGTGACCCTCTGCCTGGCTGTCAGCAGCATCTGTGAGGTGACCCTCTGTCTGGCTGTCAGCAGCATCTGTGAGGTGACCCTCTGCCTGGCTGTCAGCAGCATCTGTAAGATGACCCTCTGCCTGGCTGTCAGCAGCATCTGTAAGGTGACCCTCTGCCTGGCTGTCAGCAGCATCTGTAATGTGACCCTCTGCCTGACTGTCAGCAGCATCTGTAAGGTGACCCTTGCCTGGCTGTCAGCAACACCTGTAAGGTGACCCTCTGCCTGTCTGTCAGTAGCATCTGTAAGGTGACCCTCTGCCTGTCTGTCAGGAGCATCTGTAAGGTGACCCTCTGCCTGTCAGCAGCATCTGTAAAGCGACCCTCTGCCTGTCTGTCAGCAGCATCTGTAAGGCGACTCTCTGCCTCGCTGTCAGCAGCATCTGTAAGGTGACCCTCTCTGCCTGTCAGCAGCATCTGTAAGGTGACCCTCTGCCTGTCTGTCAGCAGCATCTGTAAGGTGACCCTCTGCCTGGCTGTCAGTAGCATCTGTAAGGTTACCCTCTGCCTGTCTGTCAGCAGCATCTGTAAGGTGACCCTCTGCCTGGCTGTCAGTAGCATCTGTAAGGTTACCCTCTGCCTGTCTGTCAGGAGCATCTGTAAGGTGACCCTCTACCTGGCTGTCAGCAACACCTGTAAGGTAACCCTCTGCCTGTCTGTCAGCAGCATCTGTAAGGTGACCCTCTACCTGGCTGTCAGCAGCATCTGTAAGGTGACCCTCTACCTGGCTGTCAGCAACACCGGTAAGATGACCCTCTGCCTGTCAGTGAGCAGCGTCAGTAAAGGGACCCTCTTCCTGTCAGTGAGCAGCGTCAGTAAGGGGACCCTCTGCCTGTCTATCAGCAGCATCTTTAAGGTGACCCTCTGCCTGTAGGAAACACTTGTATGAAGCCACAGCAACAAAGCACCTCTCACTCATTCTTCACAAAGCGGTTTATTCAGGCAGGCAGGTCTTGTCAGAACGGTTTATTCAGGCACATCTTTCTTTCCCTCTCCAAGCTTCTCCCTCTAAGCCTCAGGTCTTTCCCTCTAAGCCTTCTCCCTTCTCCAAGCCTTCTCCTTCCTCAGGCAAGCAAGCTTCTCTCCTAAGACTAGAAAGGAGAGAGAGTCCCTCTATCTAGAAAGTCCCTCTATTTATCCACCTTCCCAGCCCAGGTTGCATGGCCTTAGTCTATTGATATCATCTGGCCTGATCTTGTATACAGGGTGCACCTGCACAGCTCAAACGGTGAGCGTGGCTTTACTTTGAGGTAGGAGGGAATCAGGTGTTAATCATAAGACTCAGGTGTTAGTCATAAAACTTTGCTAAAGTCTCGGGTGCCTTCTTAGGATTGTCGCCACACCCACTCCCCACATCTGCCTGTCTGTCAGCAGGATCTGTAAGGTAACCTTCTGCCTGGTTGTCCGCAGCATCTGTAAGGTGACCCCCTGCCTGGCTGTCAGCAGAATCTGTAAGGTGACCCTCTGCCTGGCTGTCAGCAGCACATGTAAGGTGACCTTCTGACTGACTGTCAGAAGCTACTGTAAGGTGATCCTCTGCCTGGCTGTCAGCAGCATCTGTAAGGTGACCCTCTGCCTATCTTTCAGCAGCATTGTAACGTAACGCTCTGCCTGTCTGTCAGCAGCACATATAAGGTGACCCTCTGCCTGGCTGTCAGCAGCACCTGTAACGTGACCATCTGAGTAGAGCCTGGCTGCTCCCTGGCTGTCAGCAGCACATGTAAGGTGACCCTCTGACTGACTGTCAGGAGCACCTGTAAGGTGACCCTCTGCCTGTCTGTCAGCAGCATCTGTAAGGTGACCCTCTGCCTGGCTGTCAGCAGCATTGTAATTTTACCCACTGCCTGGCTGTCAGCAGTATCTGTAAGGTCACCCTCTGCCTAGCTGTCAGCAGTATCTGTAAGGTGACCCTCTGCCTGGCTCTCAGCAGCATCTGTAAGGTGACCCTCTGCCTGGCTGTCAGCATCTGTAAGGTGACCCTCTGCCTGTCTGTCAGCAGTATCTGTAAGGTCACCCTCTGCCTGTCTGTCAGCAGTATCTGTAAGGTCACCCTCTGCCTGTCTGTCAGCAGCATCTGTAAGGTGACCCTCTGCCTGGTTGTAAGCAGCACCTGTAAGGTGACCCTCTGAGTAGAGCCTGGCTGATGCCTGGCTGTGATCAGCAGCTGTAAGCTGACCCTCTGAGTAGAGCCTGGCTGCTGCCTGGCTGTCAGCAGCATCTGTAAGGTGGCCCTCTGCCTGTCTGTCAGCAGCACCTGTAAGGTGACCCTCTGAGTAGAGCCTGGCTGATGCCTGGCTGTCAGCAGCATCTGTAAGGTGGCCCTCTGCCTGGCTGTCAGCAGCATCTGTAACGTGACCATCTGAGTAGAGCCTGGCTGCCACCTGGCTGTCAGCAGCACATGTAAGGTGACCTTCTGACTGACTGTCAGGAGCACCTGTAAGGTGACCCTCTGCCTGTCTGTCAGCAGCATATATAAGGTAACCCTGTCCCTGGCTGTCAGCAGTATCTGTAAGGTGACCCTTGCCTGACTGTCAGCAGCATCTGTAAGATGACCCTCTGCCTGTCTGTCAGCAGCATCTGTGAGGTGACCCTCTGCCTGTCTGTCAGCAGCATCTGTGAGGTGACCCTCTGCCTGTCTGTCAGCAGCATCTGTAAGGTGACCCTCTGCCTGTCTGTCAGCAGCATCTGTAAGGTGACCCTCTGCCTGTCTGTCAGCAGCATCTGTAAGGTGACCCTCTGCCTGTCTGTCAGCAGCATCTGTAAGGTGACCCTCTGCCTGACTCTCACCAGCATTGTAAGGTGACCCTCTGCTTGTCTGTCAGCAGCATATGTAAGGTGACCCCCTGCCTGGCTGTCAGCAGCTCCTGTAAGGTACCCCACTGCCTGGCCTTCAGCAGCATCTGTAAGGTCACCCTCTGCCTGGCTGTCAGCAGCATCTGTAAGGTGACCCTCTGCCTGGCTGTCAGCAGGATCTGTAAGGTTACCTTCTGCCTGGTTGTCCACAGCATCTGCAAGGTGACCCTCTGCCTGTATGTCAGCAGCATCTGTAAGGTAACCCTCTGCCTGTCTGTCAGCAGCATCTGTAAGGTGACCCTCTGCCTGACTCTCACCAGCATTGTAAGGTGACCCTCTGCTTGTCTGTCAGCAGCATATGTAAGGTGACCCCCTGCCTGGCTGTCAGCAGCTCCTGTAAGGTACCCCACTGCCTGGCCTTCAGCAGCATCTGTAAGGTCACCCTCTGCCTGTCTGTCAGCAGCATCTGTAAGGTGACCCTCTGCCTGGCTGTCAGCAGGATCTGTAAGGTTACCTTCTGCCTGGCTGTCCACAGCATCTGCAAGGTGATCCTCTGCCTGTCTGTCAGCAGCATCTGTAAGGTAACACTCTGCCTGGCTGTCAGCAGCACCTGTAAAGTGACCCTCTGCCTGTCTGTCAGCAGCATCTATAAGGTGACCCTCTGCCTCACTGTCAGCTGCATCTGTAAGGTGACGCTCTGCCTGTCTGTAAGCAGCATTGTAAGGTAACCCTCTGCCTGGCTGTCAGCAGCATCTGTAAGGTGACACTCTGCCTGGCTGTCAGCAGCATCTGTAAGGTGACCCTCTGCCTGTCAGCAGCATCTGTAAGGTGACCCTCTGCCTAGCTGTCAGCAGCATCTGTAAGGTGACCCTCTGCATGGCTGTCAGCAGCACCTGTAAGGTGACCATCTGAGTAGAGCCTGGCTGCTGCCTGGCTGTCAGCATCACATGTAAATTGACCCTCTGCTTGGCTGTCAGCAGCATCTGTAAGGTAACCCTCTACCTGGCTGTCAGCAGCACCTGTAAGGTGACTTCTGCCTGTCTGTCAGCAGCATCTGTAAGGTGACCCTCTGCCTGTCTGTCAGCAGCACATATAAATTGGCCCTCTGCCTGTCTGTCTGCAGCTCTTGCAAGGTGACCCTCTGCCTGGCTGTCAGCAGCACCTGTAAACTGACCCTCTGCCTGACTGTCAGCAGCATCTGTAAAGTGACCCTCTGCCTGTCTGTCAGCAGCACCTGTAAGGTGGCCCTCTGCCTGTCAGCAGCTCCTGTAAGGTGACCCTGTGCCTGTCTGTCAGCAGCATCTCTAAGGTGGACCTCTGCCTGTCAGCAGCTCCTGTAAGGTGACCCTGTGCCTGTCTGTCAGCAGCATCTCTAAGGTGACCCTCTGCCTGGCTGTCAGCAGCATGTGTAAGGTAACCTTCTGCCTGTCTGTCAGCAGCATCTGTAAGGTGACCCTCTGCCTGTCTGTCAGCAGCATATATAAGGTAACTCTGTCCTTGGCTGTCAGCAGCACCTGTAAGGTGACCCTCTGCCTGTCTGTCAGCAGCAACTGTAAGGTGACCCTCTGCCTGTCTCTCAGCACCATCTGTAAGGTGACCCTCTGCCTGTCTGTCAGCAGCATATATAAGGTAACCCTGTCCCTGGCTGTCAGCAGCACCTGTAAGGTGACCCTCTGCCTGTCTGTCAGCAGCAACTGTAAGGTGACCCTCTGCCTGTCTGTCAGCAGCATCTGTAAGGTGACCCTCTGCCTGTCTGTCAGCAGCATCTGTAAGGTAACCCTCTGCCTGTCTCTCACCAGCATTGTAAGGTGACCTTCTGCATGTCTGTCAGCAGCATCTGTAAGGTGATCTTCCTGTCAGCAGCATCTGTAAGGTGACCCCCTGCCTGGCTGTCAGCAGCATCTGTAAGGTGACCTTCTTCCTGTCAGCCGCATCTGTAATGTGACTCTCTGCCTGTCTGTCAGCAGCATCTGTAAGGTGACCCTTGCCTGACTGTCAGCAGCATCTGTAAGGTGACCCTTGCCTGACTGTCAGCAGCATCTGTAAGGTGACCCTCTGCCTGTCTGTCAGCAGCATCTGTAAGGTGACCCTCTGCCTGTCTGTCAGCAGCATCTGTAAGGTGACCCTCTGCCTGTCTGTCAGGAGCATCTCTAAGGTGACCCTCTGTCTGTCAGCAACACCTGTAAGGTGACCCTCTGCCTGTCTGTCAGGAGCATCTCTAAGGTGACCCTCTGTCTGTCAGCAGCATCTGTAAGGTAACCCTCTGCCTGTCAGCAGCATCTGTAAGGTGACCCTCTGCCTTCATGTTTGTCATCAAGTAGTTTGAAGCCCTAGTTCTGATCTTTATTGAAACTCTTAATCCTTGACTCTTTTCTTCTTGCTCTCTTCCTATGGACCGGGCCCCTCTTTTCTGTGTGTCTCTTCCCAAGAGGGAAGCAGTGGACCATGGGTTCAGTTACACTCCATTCGAGGCTATCTTACAGATTGGCTGTGCAACCTCAAACATGTGCCCTAACTTCTCTGGACCACATCTAGTTTTCTCATCTTTAAAAGCTCAGATAGGGGCAGGTGCATCTTTGTGAGTTTCAGGCCAGCATGGTCTACATAGCAAGTTCTAGGCCACCTGGCACTGGGTAGTGAGACCCTGACTTCAGCAAACAGACAAAAATAATAAAATAAAATAAAATAAAATAAAAAACACACCCTTTTGTTGAAAGATTTATTTTATTTTATTTGGTCATTTTGAGACAGGGTCTCCCTGTAGCCCCAGCTGGCCTGGAACTCACTATGTAGACTAGGCTGGCCTTGATCTCACAGAGATCTGCCTGCCTGTGCCTCCCACATGCTAGGATTAAAGGCGTGCACCACCACACTCAGCCAAGATTTATTTTATTTTCATTTTGTGTATGTCTGTATGTTTGTGCACAAGAGTGCAGGTTCCCCACAGAGGCCAGAAGAGTGTGTCAGATCCCCTAGAGCTGGACTTAAAGGCATTTGTGAGCTACCCAATATGAGTACTGGGAACAGCAGTCTTCTGGAAGCACAGGACGCACTCTTAACCACATAGCTGTCTCTCCAGCTCCAACACATCCTGCTTTTCTGAGTGCTTAGCAAGTAGTACATCGATGTAAAATTCAGCTATTTGTAAGCTCTGCAAATAATGAGTTGTTATGATTGATCTTTCTCAATCCCGGTAACTCAGCACCAGGAACATGTGTGTGCATGCTCAGTCCTGGACCTGGCTCCTCAGCCCCTCCCTCTACTCCCAGCCAGGTAGGAGAGCTGTGGACTCTGCCAGAGTGCAGTTTCTAGACACCTGGGATCAATGGATGGCTGTATCCAGGTGGCCTCAGGGCCCATGGCCTCCCTGGGCAGACAGGAGCCTGTAGCACATTCCTGGGTTGGGAGCCAGCCTTGCCCACCTGCACCATCTGTAGACGTGGCCTTGAGGTTCTGTCTGATGAGTTGGCTGTATCCTTCCCAGACCTATGCTCTGCTTCAGGTCCACGTCGGCTGCTCTGCAACAGCTGGACTTCTTTTCTGTGACCCTGGCAGAAGCCCCCATCTCTCACTTATCACCAGTGGCTTTCTGCTTGCTTCCCTTGAAAGTCACATGAGGAGTTTGGACCAGAGTGTTCTTCCACTCTGAACTACCAAGGCTCTCTCTCAATGAGCAATCTTTGAGTAAGGCAGAAAACCCATGAAGACGTACTATGGAAACTGCTGTCTCCATCTTGACAACACTGGCCTTCAAATGCTAATGTTGGAAACTCCCCAGATCAGTCTGCAAGGGACCAGTGTGGCATTTAGGCGACAAGTGCTCTGCAGACCAGGATGGGGGCAGTCAGGCCCAGCCTCCTCCATGGATGGCCTCCTAGGGGACTGGCCTGGATACAGCTAGGCATGGGTCCATGGTGCCTGACCTCCCATGAGTCCAGGGGCTGCAGCTCTGTGATTGATTCTCTCCTATGAGCCACTATCCTGGGAAAGCCGCAGGTCTGGACAAGGGGAGGGGTCTGCAGGGCCCATATTCAGGGGCGGATTAGCCAGGGGAACTGCTCCCACCAGCAGGGAGGGGAGAGATAAAGGCTGGGAGCTAGGGAAAGGGGGCCCAGCACTGAGACGTTCCCTCCCCTGACCCCAGGCCCAAACAGAGCCCTGTCTGCGGTGGGGGAGGGGCGCCCCCTTTCCCAGGGTCCTGGCCGGCCTTGGAGCCCAGCACTTTCTCAGGCCCTTTATTAAATTTCTCAGGAGCTAGAGGGGAGGTTATCCCTCCCCCTGGTCCCTGAGCTCCCCTCCTTTTGTCTCCCTCCCCAGGAGGGTCGGGAAGGAGCTTTTCTCATTATTGTGGTTATTAAAAATAAATGAGACAGAGAGACATGGGGAGAGAGACAGAGGCTGAGAGACAGAGACATGCAAGGAGACAAAGAAAGAAGAGGGAGCTGGGAAGCCAGAGGCAGAGAAGGTAGATGTGGAGACACCAGGAGACCCAGAGACAGGAGGAGTCAGAGGGCCTCTCGGTAGGGACAGGACGGGAGGTTTGGAACTTGCAGTTGCCTTGAAAGTCATACCTGGTCCTGAGAGGTGTGGCTTTGGGCAGCCCACTTCATCAACACGAGCCTCAGTTTCCTACAAGCAGACCAGCCACACCTTCCTTTAGAGGACCTCTGTGAATCAGAAGAATAATACTTGTGTGACAATGGGTACAAAGTAGAAACTGAATAGATGCTCAAGACTGGGCTTTGTGTTATGTATAAAAATCTTTTTATGAGCCGGGGGTGCTGGCCCATGCCTTTAATCCCAGCACTCAGGAGGTAGAGGCAGGTGGATCTCTGTGAGTTCAAGGCCAGCCTGGTCTACAGAGTGAGCTCTAGGCCAGCTGGGACTAAAGGGAGACCCTGTCTCAAAAAAAAAAAAAAGTCATATGGAATTGTCTGTACCTTTAGTTTCTTATCTTTAAATCTTGGATCGGTCAGGTCTGGTGGTGGCTCAAGCCTTAGGGAGGAAGAATTCTAGGCCAGTGTCCTGGTTTGTCTTCCATTGCTGTGACAAAACACTCTGACCAACACCAACTTGGGGAGGAAAGGGTTTATTCAGCTTACATCTCCCAGGTCACAGTTCATCACTTAGGGAGCCCAAGGCAGGAACTCAGGGCAGGAACCTGGAGGCAGGAGCTGAAGCACAGGCCATGGAGGA
>VZQC01012509.1:105705-120230 GCA_009823505.1 Rhizomys pruinosus
CCTCCCATGAGTCCAGGGGCTGCAGCTCTGTGATTGATTCTCTCCTATGAGCCACTATCCTGGGAAAGCCGCAGGTCTGGACAAGGGGAGGGGTCTGCAGGGCCCATATTCAGGGGCGGATTAGCCAGGGGAACTGCTCCCACCAGCAGGGAGGGGAGAGATAAAGGCTGGGAGCTAGGGAAAGGGGGCCCAGCACTGAGACGTTCCCTCCCCTGACCCCAGGCCCAAACAGAGCCCTGTCTGCGGTGGGGGAGGGGCGCCCCCTTTCCCAGGGTCCTGGCCGGCCTTGGAGCCCAGCACTTTCTCAGGCCCTTTATTAAATTTCTCAGGAGCTAGAGGGGAGGTTATCCCTCCCCCTGGTCCCTGAGCTCCCCTCCTTTTGTCTCCCTCCCCAGGAGGGTCGGGAAGGAGCTTTTCTCATTATTGTGGTTATTAAAAATAAATGAGACAGAGAGACATGGGGAGAGAGACAGAGGCTGAGAGACAGAGACATGCAAGGAGACAAAGAAAGAAGAGGGAGCTGGGAAGCCAGAGGCAGAGAAGGTAGATGTGGAGACACCAGGAGACCCAGAGACAGGAGGAGTCAGAGGGCCTCTCGGTAGGGACAGGACGGGAGGTTTGGAACTTGCAGTTGCCTTGAAAGTCATACCTGGTCCTGAGAGGTGTGGCTTTGGGCAGCCCACTTCATCAACACGAGCCTCAGTTTCCTACAAGCAGACCAGCCACACCTTCCTTTAGAGGACCTCTGTGAATCAGAAGAATAATACTTGTGTGACAATGGGTACAAAGTAGAAACTGAATAGATGCTCAAGACTGGGCTTTGTGTTATGTATAAAAATCTTTTTATGAGCCGGGGGTGCTGGCCCATGCCTTTAATCCCAGCACTCAGGAGGTAGAGGCAGGTGGATCTCTGTGAGTTCAAGGCCAGCCTGGTCTACAGAGTGAGCTCTAGGCCAGCTGGGACTAAAGGGAGACCCTGTCTCAAAAAAAAAAAAAAGTCATATGGAATTGTCTGTACCTTTAGTTTCTTATCTTTAAATCTTGGATCGGTCAGGTCTGGTGGTGGCTCAAGCCTTAGGGAGGAAGAATTCTAGGCCAGTGTCCTGGTTTGTCTTCCATTGCTGTGACAAAACACTCTGACCAACACCAACTTGGGGAGGAAAGGGTTTATTCAGCTTACATCTCCCAGGTCACAGTTCATCACTTAGGGAGCCCAAGGCAGGAACTCAGGGCAGGAACCTGGAAGCAGGAGCTGAAGCACAGGCCATGGAGGAGTGATGTTCACTGGCTTGCTCGCTTGCTCCTCTGGCTCATGCCCAGCCTGCCTTCTTATACCATACACAACCACCTGCCCAGGGTGGTAGCACTCATTGTGGGCTGGGCCCTTCCACACTGCTTGGCCATCAAGACAATACTCCACAGATGTGGCCACAGGCCAATCCAATGGAGCCAATTCCCCAACTGATGCTCCCTCAACCCAGGTGTGTCAAGTTGACACTAAAGCTATCCAGCACAGCCAGCCTGGGTTATAGAGTGAGACTCTGTCTCAAAAAAACAAAGTGAGAGTGTAGAGGTGGGGAGGGAGGGATGGAGGGAAGGAAGGAGGGTGGGAGAGAGAGAAAAAGGCACATTGCATTGCTCTGAGGGTGCTGGCTAACATAACTGTGTTAACACAGTTCCAGAGCACCAAAATTTGCTGTGAATTTTTGGGCCATTTTGGGGGATCTTTTTGAGACAGGGTCTCCCTGTAGCCACAGCTGGTCTGGAACTTGCTATAGAGACCAGGATGGCCTGGATTTCACAGAGATTTGCCAGCCTCTGCCTCCCAAGTATGGGGATTAAAGGTGTGTACCACCACGCCCAGCCATGCTGTGAAGTTTTTAAGGGCAAAAGGTTGCTTTATATTAGTTTTTAATATATTTTTTAGTATTTTTTGAGACAGGTTCTCCCATTAGCCCCAGCTGGCCTGGAACTCAACTATGTAGACCAGGCTGGCCTTGAACTCACAAAGATCAGCCTGCCTCTGCCTCCCTCCCAAGTGCTAGGATTAAAGGCGTGTGCCACCATGCCCGGTCCGGTTTAGTTTTTTTTTTAATTATTATTGTTTATTTTTAAGGGATTCTACAATATAATAATACAGTTGTTTGCAGATAACATTGATGTTGCTCAGTTTGCCGAACAATTAGGTAATTGGTGCATTTTGCAAGTATCTATGTCCATTTTGAACAACCCAAGGTTCCCATAGTCCAGTTGGAGATGCTTGTATGCACAGGTATGTTGATCAATTAGGAGACCAGACTATATTGCTGTAGTCTCATGATTCACCCCTATCTCTCCACAGCCCTTACATTCTACCATGCCTCCTCTTCCACAATTTGTTCCCTGGGCTTTGGGAAAGGGCCACAAGTGGGTGAGAAGAAAACAGTCTACTTTCTTTGGAGTTGTCATTTTGGACTCTAGTCTGTTCAGGTTGTTTCCCTTCATGGGTTGACAGCTTTTCCAGTGATAGCTTTTTAGTCATACTAACAAAGCACAAGCAATTGGATGTACAGGCTTTTAAGCACTACTAATTATTATGTCAAGCTAAGCTGTGAGCAAAACACAGATGCTTGGATGGTATGCTAATCCGAAAACTATGGTTTCTCTATAAAGGGTGATAAGTTCTTATTGTGGCTTATAACATCTCCTAACCACTAGAGGACATAAGCTTGTGGCATTCACTGTGAGTTATTCCTCCAAGGAGAGAGCTAATAGCCAATTAGATTTGGGATATATATATATATAGACACTTGGCTGCCACTGTTGCACAGTATCTCCAGGCTGTTGAGGTGTAGCTGATATTGATGGAGGAGTCTTGCTTGTCTCAGGGAGACCAATATTTTGCTGTATTGCTTTAGTGGACTTTGGTAACGCTCTCTGGCATTTCAGAGGCCAGTTGTACGCTAGCAAGTGACGTCTCATAACATTTTTTCATGCTCACACCAGGTCTTCGACAACAGGGACTTACTACCTTTCTCCTTGCATATATCCCACTTATAGGCAAAAGGCCTTTATAACTTTTGGGGGGGGGTTGAATCCCCTAGCCAACATCTCCTAGGCATAATAATTCATTGCTGATGTCAGAGCTTTCCTGTAGTAATATATTTTGTTTAATTACACAGCTTATAAACACTTTACTATTGAATTTGGCTCTAGATAGAGAATTATCCTTTCACAGTTCCTATGCCTATCAGTCAATTAAAAAAGGGTAGTTATACCTGTTTTATAGGAAATTACCACTATAACAATTGGCTCTAATTTACAGTTAGGGAATGATTTCATTACCATCATGTTTTTCTTTTTCCTATAAAGGGGAGAGGTAGGAAGGTTTCTCAGTATCTGGAAGGTAAACTTTGTTGGGGCCCATTATAAACAGTTAACCCCAATAGTATTCAAAGAGATGCTCAGTGTCTGTGACTCAGGCAGTCTGAGATTCCTCTTTCTTTAATGTTCAGATGGGTCAGCCTCCCTGCTGGCATTTCCCAGTCCATTATGCACAGCCATAAGTTGTATGTTTTCAGGCATTTAGATTGGTGATTTTTACCTGTGAGAACATAAAATTCTCCTCCCATTGTTAGTTTCAAGATCTCAAAAATTGAAAACTTATCAATAGGATTGGAACACAGAGTTTTCCATTTGTATCCCAGAAAGGATACTACCCCACCTCCCACCTAGTTTTTAATTTTTGTCTTGTACAGCTTTTGTGATCACAATCCTATTTGAAATCACTCATCGCAAATCCCAAAAATATGCTCCTGTCCACTGACAATGACAATCAGTCCAGAGACTGTCCTTACCTTGAGCCCAGACAGCCACCACTCATCTGTTTTGCATCTATATAGATGGGTTCTGGGTATTTTTCCCACGGTGCATCATGCAGGGTGTGGCCTTCTGTCCCTGAACATAGCATGCACCTGGATAGCCCCTATTGTCTACACACCTCATTCCTTTGCACTGCTGAGTTGTACTCCACCTGATGCATCATTTGACACTTTTCATCTTTTCATGAAATTTTTCTTCACCTCGGGGTACTTTACGGCTTTCAATAAGGGGATGGGGGTCATGGCTCAGTATGGGAGCACTTGCTCAGACTGCACAAGGCCCCGAGGAAAAGAAAAAAGTAAAATACAATACCATGTGAAAAGTGATAAGACAGGTGAATGTCAGATTATATTAAATAGATAGAGGAGATATGGCTTTTTTGGTGGGCACACTTGAGCTTGACATATTTGGAAGTACTTGACAGCTACAAATGTTCATGCCACAACTCTGGAATGGGCAGTACCATTTTCTTCTCCAAGATTCATACAATACACTCGGGAGGCAGAGGCAGACGGATCTTTGTGAGTTCAAGGCCAGCCTGGTCTACAGAGTGAGTTCCAGGACAGCTGGGGCTACAGGGAGACCCTGTCTCAAAAAGACGCCCCCCCCAAAAAAGAATCATACAATAGAGAAATCAGGGCTTGTAATGGGGACTGGCTTGTCAGTCACACCCAGGGCATGTGGACTTAGCAGTTGGCAACAGCTCTCTACAGCTTCCCCGCTGTTTTCCGCTTAGTAGGAAGGAAAGGCCTAGCCCTCTCCCTTGGAGGCCTGGGGGACATTATGGAAAGACTGGAAACCTTAGTCTTCTGCTTCCAGCACCCAGCTCTGGCTGGGGCCTCGGGGCCTGCAGTCCACTGGCTATTGTCGACATTAGCTTAGAAAATCCCTGGGTCTTTGCTCTCCATGTGATCCCACAGTGCCTTCTCATGTGGAGCCCTGATTATGTGCCTGGCAGTGCTTCACAGGGCTGGCTGGCATAAGTGCCCTACTATATTCCCCCAGAACCCCTCAGCTATGGGGGTGATGGTATGAAGGCCCCCAGAAGGTTCATCAAGTTGCCCAAGATCACAAGTTTCCTATACAAGAGGCAGAGGTCATCTTTCCTCATCTCCATCTGCTGGATGCTAAAGGTGTCTCTCTCTCTCTCTCTCTCTCTCTCTCTCTCTCTCTCTCTCTCTCTCTCTCTCTCTCTCTCTCTCTCTCCTCCCTTTCCTAGAGGCTGAAGCTCCATATCTGGCTTCCAAATGACCCCCAGGAGGGAAGGCAAATCCTGGGGACCCTGCTGTAGGGAAGAGAGCCCAGAGGCTGGGGTGGGGAGGACAAAGGGGCCTGGCTAGCCTTTTTCCATGGGATTGGATGGGCTCAGAGGCCCTACCCAGGGAGGCGGGATTGCAGAGCTGCCCCTTGCTCCCTCCAGCTTCTCCTGGAAGACAATATGCTTCTCTTTAGGCTGGCCTTGGGCTTTGCAAACCACAGGTCTAATTGTGAAGTTGTGGGGGGGGGCAGTTGAGTAACTGCATCTCCGCATCTCGTGTGAAGTCTAGGCCTCTCCTACTTCCCCGGGGTGGCTCTTGGCACACTGGAGGCAGCTATGCCCTCAGCCCTTACCCACTGCCAGCTTGGAATGGAGTGTCAAGGAGCAGGCTTCTAGACAGAATTCTGCAGAGGAGCAGGCAGGGCGGGGCTGCCACAGGCGCTGCTGCCTTTATCTGCTTCCTGGGACAGGCCAAACAGCCAGTCTCAGGCTCTTCTAGGTGCCTCAGGCTCCCTACAGGCAGGGAGTCTTTGTTCAGGCTAGGCTCTTGGGGATTGGGGGGCCTCAGACTAGCCTTCCAGGATGGGGCACACCCAATAGGAGGAAACCACAGATGCTTTGGGCCCTGGATTTAGGGGCGCACGCAGCACTCCGCCTGGCCCAGCAGCCTGAGGCTCACAGCAGAGAAACGGTAATGAGCGTGTAACTGAGTTAGGCCCACAGGAGCCTGTGAAGGCTCCAGTTTCCTCCCCACCCAGCGGGTCCGTCTGGGTGACTGCAAGAGGCCAGGATGCCGCCTTCTCAAACGTTCCGAAATCCTCTCTGAGAGTCAAAGCCAGGTCCCCGCAAGGCAGAGCAGCAGCCAGGGCTGGCCAGGGCTGGCCAGGGCTGGCTAGGGCTGGCCAGGGCTGGCCAGGGTGTGAATGTCAGATCTTGGAAGCACCCTGTCACTTCCCATTGCACAAAAACCACATCTGCCATAGCCATGTGGGCACAAGGAGCCCCACGTGAGCCCCACGCATCAGTTACTGACACACAAGCACACACTCACAGAAGCCTGGTGTGGTGGTACAAGCCTGTAATCCCTACACTCAGGATGTAGAGTTAGAAGGATCAGTAGTATAGGGCTATCCTGGGCTACATTGTTACATATTGAGTTCAAGGCCAGCCTAGGCTACAGGACACCCTGCCTATAAATAAGTAAAAAAAAAAATTAATATTCCCAAAGGAACAGATGCCCATATTCCTGCCAAACACCCATACACAAAGATTGTGTACTTACACATGGGCACACAGAGAGACAGCCATCCTCTGTTGGTCCTTGGAGTCCCTTACACACCCAATCATACTTCTATGGGTACACATGTGTTGATATATTCACTCTCACACACTGATAACTGTCCACATGGCCGGCATACTGCTGCAGACACTGTAAGGTATACCCTTACATCCCATGAAGATACCGGGGTTCCATCTTTGGAAGGGACTGTGAAAGTTCACCTGTCCCTCCCTCTCTCTGACAGGTCCCCTTCCCCCACTGCTATGACATCATCCAGGGGACAGAGCCTGGTCCTGCTATCATCTGAATCCTCATGGCATCTGGGTCCATCAGGTGAACCTTGATCTGGTCTTTAGAAACCACTGCTACAATTCCAAACCTCAACTGCTACAGAACAAAACTGTCAAAGGGGTGGGTTATGGAGAGTCAGGAGAGGGCTGGGAGATCTAGTGGGGGTTCTTGCCAAAGAGACACATTGGTTTGGATTAGGAAGGATACCTCATCCCATCCAAGTTGGGAACATTTGTTCTATTTGTTTGCTTACACAAAAGAAGGAGGGGCAAGAGACCAGAGCACTCTATCCCCATAACATTCTTAGCAGACAGAAAGGGGATCAAGGAAACCTGAGCCAAAGAAGGTTGATCTGAACCCCTAGGCTGGACACATGGCTTCTGGGTGGATGGGGTTCTAGGCTTAGAGGAACAGGAGAGAGGAGAGGAAAGGGTGATGGGAGGCAGGCAAGGTTCAGCCTGAAGCTCTTATGGTGGCTACACCATCCTGAGCAAGCAATTGAAAATGAGAACAGGCCTTGGCCTCATTGGAGCCTGCGGCCTGCGGCCTGGACTCTGGGTAGCCAGGACTCCTTCAGCCTGCCCCTCATTCTCTCCAAGCAAGAGCCTCCTCTGGGCTCTGCAGGCTGCTGGGCAGCAGCTAGACTCCATTGAAACAAGGACTTGTCATCACCTTCACTAAACAGTGAGATTGACTCATTTATTTGTTCGTTCATTCATTCTCAGCTATGTAACCCGGGGCCACTCTTTATCTTTTCTCAATTATGCCTAACAGAATCTTCCTTGTCTGATTGTTAGGGTTGATTGAATTATTAAGTTAATGCTCACAGAATATACCTTGCACAAAATAAATGCCACATGTTAGCTTAAAAGAATAAGGAGCCAAGCCGGGTGTGGTGGTGCATGCCTTTAATTCCAGCACTCAGAAGGCAGAGGCAGGTGGATCTCTGTGAGTTCAAGATCAACCTGGTCTACAGGGCTAGTTCCTTCCTGGGGCTACAGGAAGACCATGTCTCAAAAACAGAACAAAACAAAACAAAAAAATAAGCAGCCAATGTCAGACACTGACAGGTGCTGGACCTACAGTCAGAGATGAGGAAGATGCTGAATCTACCCTCACTGAGCTCAGAGTCTCAAGGACCTGGGATTGGGGAAGGTATCATCCTTGAGTGATCAATCACCATAGTGTGTGATGACCTTTGTAAGGAGAGAAGGTAGAGTTTTTAGTGGACCATGAGCTGGATCAGGACAGGGTGGGGGTGGGGGGATGTCCCAGCCCGGGCAGTGGCTTTAGAGCAGGGCCTCAGAAGATAGGGTGCATAGAAGCAACCAGGGAAGATTGGGGAAGAGAGCCTCCAGACAGAGGAACAGCACGTGCAAAGCCTTGGACATCAGGGTTAGGGACTCTTAGTCTGGTTGAGTGGAGCGGTTACTGATTAGATTCTGTGGTTCAATTCAAATTTGGGGGTATGACATCTTTGTGTGTATGTATGAATCTGCACATGTGTGTGCATGTAGGTGCGTGTGTATGTGGGGGTGGATGCTGGATGTCTTCCTCAGCAACTCTCCATCTTTTTTTTTTTTTTTTTTTTGAGACAGGATCTTCCTACGGTCCCAGCTGGCCTGGAACTCACTCTGTAGACCAGGCTGGCCTTGAACTCACAGAGATCCACCTGCCTCTGCCTCCCTCCCAAGTGCTAGGATTAAAGATGTGTGCCACCACGCCCTGCTTAAAGGCGGTTCTTAGCCACCACTTGGGTGCTGGGAATCAAACCCAGTCCTCTGCAAGAGCAGTCGGCGCTCTTAACCGCTGAGCCATCTCTCCAGTCCCCCATCTTGGTTTTTGAGACAAGGTTTCCCACTGAACCTGGAACTTGCAGCCATTTTGGCCCTTGAGCTCCAGGGATCCCCTGCCTGTACCTCTCTGTGCTGCCTTATAGACATGCGCATCAGAGCCCGGCTTTTACTTGGGTGCTGGAACTTCAAACTCGGGTCCTCATGCTTGCATAGCAGACACCTTCCCCACCGAACCATCTCCTCAGCCCCACATGACATCGTTATCATAACTTTTCGGGAGCCCAGCAGCTTGCCTTGGTGACTCTGGCCGCTCAGCTAGTGGTCAGACATGCACAAGAACCTTTCTCTGTCCATTCTCCTGTCTTCAGAAGCCTCAAGGGAATGTATCTTTGGCGCGCACAGCAAAGTCCTAGGCAAAGCCACCAGACTAGGGACAGAACCTCAGGGTCCTCCCCTTTGAGGTGCAGCCCCTTGAGTGAGGAAAATAAAATCCCTGCACCCCAAATATCTGAAAGATCCTCAGACCTTCTGAGATTTGGGAGCTGACCTCTCCTCACATCCAGCCTAGGGCGAGCCTGGCCTTGAAGACCCCGTTCATTGGGTCCACCAGTACCCATCTTCCCCTCCCTCGAATTCCTGATTACTGTGAGATGAAGGCCTCTGGATTCCCCTTCCCTGGGGTGTTCTTCAGAGTGTGTTGACAGCTCTGGGTCTTGGATAGGCTGTGAGGAAGTGGAGAACAAGGCTTCCAGCAAACTGCTGTTCACACCTGGATGAGCTCTGCCTTCAGGTCTCAGCTGGCTCCCATCTACCCAACATTGGGAGCCACAGGGAGGACAGTATGGAACAGTCTGCCTTTCTTTGGAAAGTGTCATTCATGCATGTAACCTCTGGGGGCTGAGAAGACTTCTGGAGAGCATTGTCATTGCAGGGAGTGCTGGGGGCAAGGGGATGGAGCTGGGGCATGGCATATGTGGCTCTTAGCCCTATTGTCTGCCCAACCGTCAGCCTATTATCAAATGAAAAATGCCCCTTCCTCCGGGTGCCAAGTCTTAGACCTCAGAATGAACGCCAAACCCACGGCACAGATAGGAAAATTGAGGCCTGCGGCTGCTCAGAGAAGGTGGGAGCCAGACAGCTTTCCTTCCCTCAAAGGCCAGTCTGTCCTTCTACTCACCCATCCTCAGGCCACTCTCTACCCCCAGGCCCTCTCAGTCCTCCCCGGAGCCCGTGCCCAACGACCCCCTCACAGGGAACGTGATGAAAGGCCTATTTATTATACTTCAGCTTGGACAGTTATGTCAGATGTTTCCAATTCGTCAGCTGCTCACACATCTGTTCCTGGTTGAAGTCAGAGAAGAGAAAGAAAAAAGGAAAAAGTCGCTGCGTTTCACACAGCCTGTCTCACATGCACACTGACGCCTGCGTCCCCTCCCCCACTCTCTGCTGGACCACGAGGCATGCACCCTCGGGCTCTCGTCCCCACGCCTACCTTCATGGGTCCTTCTGTGCCCACCACCCCAGGGTACCTAACCTACTTTCAGCTTGCCCATACCCTAGGCCCAGATGTCTCTACACCTGTCCCCTTCAGGAGCCTCATGTGTAACCCCACCCCACCTCCCTGTCATATCTCTATTACCTATGGGACTGTCATGCTGGGTAACAGCTTGTGTGTTGCCACAGGCCTGGTAGTGAGTGGGCTCTCTGGGTAGGCTGGCAATAATTCCTGTGGCCATGTCTGCCTTTACCTTTGCAGAAAGGCACACCCACTAACAGATTTGCCTCTATGGGAGGGGGTTGGAAGATCTCCAGGGTTCCTGGACCTTGAAGTCCAGTGATTCCTCACCTCACACCTGGCACACAAACACAGATGTGTGGTATCTTTGTGCTCAGCAACACACACACACACACACACACACATACACATATGTGCGCGTGTGCGTGCGCCAATGTACACATGCACTCTGTTGCACACCCACCCACCTGTTCACACCTGCAGACATTGCCACAATGCACGCATGAGCTCCTCTCTCTGCTTATCCACACATTCCCACAACAAAGCCCAAGGAAGGCTGAGGCCTGCAGGTGTGTGGGAGACCTGAGGTTCCAGACTGCATAGCCTGGGGCAGGGCTAGATGAGGAAGCTGGCGATCTGAAGCTACTGGGAAGGCTGGGTGCCTTCCTGTAGGGGACCAGGTACATAACTCTGCAGGTCTGTGGTGAGGGGCACCTGCTTTTGTCTATTCTGGTCACCCCATATCTGAAGAAACTTGCAGAGGCTCCAAGTAAAAGCTCTTGGTGACAGAGGAGGTTCTGAGGGTGCCGGGGGATGATACCTCTGCTCAGAGTGAATTGATTGGTGCCTCTTGTCCCCCAGTCCCAGCCCTCAGGTCTCAGCATGAACCGGAAGCAAGAACACCAGTCTCACAGTCTCCGCCTCCCCAGCTCCCACCCACCAACCACAGGTGATTTCTGCCATGGCTCAGCTTAGAACTTCTCTAGGGGCTGGAGAGATGGCTCAGCGGTAAGAGCACCATCTGCTCTTGCAGAGGACCCGGGTTTGATTCCCAGCACCCACATGGCAGCTAAGAACCGTCTTTGACCCCAGTTCCAGGGGAATCCGATGCCCTCTTCTGATCTCTGCAGCATCGAACGACACAGGTGCACCAATCTGCATGCAGACAGTACACTCATACACATAAAAATAAAGCCGGGCATGGTGGTGCACGCCTTTAATCCTAGCACTTGGGAGGCAGAGGCAGGCGGATCTTTGTGAGTTCAAGGCCAGCCTGGTCTACAGAGTGAGTTCCAGGACAGCTGGATCTACAGGGAGACCCTGTCTCGAAAAGACCAAAAAATAAAAATAAAAAAAAAATAAAAAATAGGGGGCTGGAGAGATAGCCTAGCAGATAAGAGCACTGACTGCTCTTGCAGAGGACCTGGGTTCGATCCCCAGCACCCACATGGCGGCTAAGAACTGTCTGTAATTCCAATTCCAGGAGAACTCCACTTCCAGGGGAATCTGACACCCTCTTCTGACCTCCACGGCATTGCACGACACGGGTGAACAAACCTACATGCAGAAAGTACATTCATACACATACAAAATAAATTAAAAATAAATAAATAAATAAAAAATAAAAACTTCTCTAGCTTAGGACTCTCCAGGTAGGCTCAGCTGACACCTCTACTGGGTTCTCTGGGTCCCAGAAAGGTGGTTACCATGGTGATAGCTGCCAGGCTGAGAACTGGAGAGATCAAGGAGAGGGGCCCTCTAGGGTTCGCTATGCCTCCCTCTAGGGTTCGCTATGCCTCCCTCTAGGGTTCGCTATGCCTCCCTCTAGGGTTCGCTATGCCTCCCTGCTCATCTGGGAGTCCGCTGCCTCTGCTCCCCAGCCCAGAAGGAGGGAGAGCGGATAATCTGTTCGCATTCCAGGCAGGGCAGGCGAGACCTCAAGAATCCGCCCCTTTGACCTCCATCTCGTGTCTAAAGAAGCACTATCTCCCCCAAGGTCGTGCCACCCTGGTGCCACCCTTCCCTTCATGGGGCCCTGGGGAAAGAGGGCGGGCTTCTCTGGGCTGATCTTGCCAGTGCTTCCCATTGGGGCTTTCCTGCAGATCTCGGGGTTAGTGGAAGTGGTGAGACAGCCCACACTTGGGAAGCAAAGGTGGTGTGTCCCTGTGAGATGGAGGCCACCGTGCTCTCCACAGTTCCAGGCCAGCTGTGGCTACAGAGAGACCGTATCTCAAAAAGACCAGGAAAAAAAAAACACCTCAAAACAATTCACATTGAAGAATGAATTTGTGCCTGATTTTCTCATTATACTCTGTGAGGCAGTTAAATCCATGCTACAGGTCTTCGTCTGAGGCTTAGAGAGGTTAAGTGCAAAGCCAGAGACAACCCTGTTCACTGTAGAGCTCTTGCTTCAGTTGAGCATAGCTACTGTGTGTGTGTGTGTGTGTGTGTGTGTGGTGCCTTGCCATGGAAGTGTTACACAACAGCCTCCATCATGTTCTACATGTGGTCCCAGACACACTCTTCTTGTTCCTGTGCCTCAGTGTTATACGTGAAGGCTCCTGTGTGTACTATACATACAAAAACCTGCCTCTCGAGATGGCCTAGAGGTTAAGAGCGCCGATTGCGGGGCTGGAGAGATGGCCTAGCGGTTAAGAGCGCAGACCGCTCTTGCAGAGAACCTGGGTTCGATCCCCAGCACCCACATGGCGGCCAAGAGCCGTCTGAAACTCCAATTCCAGGAGAACTCCAGTTCCAGGGGAGTCCGACGCCCTCTTCTGACCTCCGTGGCATTGCACATCACGGGTACACAGACTTGCATGCAGACAATACATTCATACACATACGGAAATAAATAAAATTAAAAAAAAAATTAAAAAAAAAGAGCGCCGATTGCTCTTGCAGAGGACCCGGGTTCGATCCCCAGCACCCACATGACGGCTGAGAACCGTCTTTAACTCAGTTCCAGGGGAATCCGACACCCTCTTTTGACCTCCGAGGCATTGCATGACATGGGTGCACCAACCTACATGCAGACTACATTCATGCACATAAAAATAAATAAAATAGGGCTGGAGAGATGGCCTAGCAGTTAACAGTGCCGACTGACTGCTCTTTCAAAGGACCCAGGTTCGATCCCCAGCACTCACATGGCGGCTGAGAACCATCTGTAACTCCAATTCCAGGAGAGCTCCAGTTTCAGGGGGATCCGATGCCCACTTCTGACCTCCGCGGCATTGCACGACATAGGTGCACAGACCTACATGCAGACAATACATTCATACACATAAATAAATAAAATTAAAATAAAAAAAATAAAATAAATATAAAAAAAAAACCCCTCCCTCTCCACCAGACCCAGCATTCATTTACCTTGACACTCCAAAGATATGGGGTATGGGGTGCAGGTCACGGGACAAGCCCTCAGCTTTTCTGGGCCACACGGTGCCCTACTTGGCTCTTGCTGTCTTTCTTGGGCAATACTCAGAAGGCGTGAATGCATGTGCTTATGCTCATGTCTGGCACATATATATGCACATGTCTTGGCTCGAGCACATGTTGGGTACATGTGTTTTTTTTTTGGGGGGGGGTCTTTTCGAGACAGGGTCTCCCTGTAGCCCCAGCTGTCCTGGAACTTACTCTGTAGACTAGGCTGGCCTGGAACTCACAAAGATCCGCCTGCCTCTGCCTCCCAAGTGCTAGGATTAAAGGCTTGCGCCACCACGTCCGGCAAGTACATGTGTCTTTGTATAGGAACTCAGTAGCTGCTAGCTCTGCCTCTTCTAGACAGCCAGGACCCTGGGAAGGCTGGGCAAAGACACTGGAAAAAGTTAGCTTTCAGCATGGTACAGAGGGACAGCTGGGGGCGGGGAAAAGCTGGGTGAGCCCATCGGTGAGGTGGGGTCGTGTGTGTGAGTTGTAGGTCAGCAAATCCCAACCAAAGAGGGATACAGGACACCTAGAGTTAAGTTAGAACAGACTCCTTGGGAAGACATGCACACACAGAGGCAAGCACACCCCTATAATACACACACACACACACACACACACACACACACACACATTCGAATGCACATACAACACAGACTGATATCATGGATATGATGGAACACAGACTTGCATCCCGATAATCTGTTCAACTGCCTGACTCTTCCACCTCCCCCAGTCTACCCTGCCTGCCCCTTAACCCCTGTTCTTGAACCTGAGCTCCCTTCCTAAACTCCACTAGGGAGGATTGACCTGATCTGCCCGCGCCTTTGCTCCGCTGGGTGGGGGTGGGGATCATCCTCGCTGGTCCCTTTCTCAGAGTCAAGGGCTAGGAGCACCTGAACCTCATTAGCTGTCCAGCCAGCCCCTGTGTAACTTCTGTCTGGAGCAGGCTGGCAGGAGGAGGGGCTGCTGTGAGTGCTGGGGGCTCCGACTCAGCCACCCCAGGCTAGGCCAGGCCTCTTTTCTGTCTTGAAGGGAACCGGAACAAAGACCTTCCTGGCCCTGTGACATCTGTATCTTTTTTTTTTTTTTTTT
>VZQC01012509.1:122283-141842 GCA_009823505.1 Rhizomys pruinosus
TTTTTTTTATTAATTTTATTTATTTCTGTATATGTATGAATGTACTGTCTGCATGCAGGTTTGTGCACCCGTGTCGTGCAATGCTGCGGAGGTCAGAAGAGGGTCTCGGATTCCCCTGGAACTGGAGTTCTCCTAGAATTGGAGTTTCAGACGGCTCTCGGCTGCTATGTGGGTGCTGGGGATTGAACCTGGTCCTCTGTAAGAGCGGTCGGCGCTCTTAACCGCTAGGCCATCTCTCCAGCCCCTATTTATTTATTCTTTTTGGTCTTTTTGAGACAGGGTCTCCCTGTAGCTCCAGCTGTCCTGGAACTCACTCTGTAGACCAGGCTGGCCTTGAACTCAACAAAGATCCGCCTGCCTCTGCCTCCCAAGTGGTAGGATTAAAGGCATGTGCCACCATGCCTGGCTCCAGCCCCTTATTTTAATTTCAATTATGTGTGTAAGTATGTGAACATAGTACAGAAGCCCTCGGAGCCCAGACATGTCATATCCCCCTGGAATTACAGTCACAGGTAGCTGTAAACTGTCTGATATGGATGCTGGGGACCCAAGTCAAGTCTTCTGCATGAGCACTACACACTCAACCTCTGAGCCATCTCTCCAGCTCCTAGTTCTTAATCTGATATGTAGTTGTGTCCGTGTCCATGGGGAGTGATCTGGTACTCCACAGACACCCCAGTCTGTAGAAGCTGTAGCCCCTTACAAAGAATGAGATGACTTGCAGATACAATCTACATGTGTCCTCCTCTTCCTTCCTCCCTTTTTCTCTCTTTCCCCGTCTCTCCTTTCTTTTCTTCTTTCCTTCCTTCCTTTACTCCATATCCCAGGCTGCCCTGGAACTCAGCAGTCTTCCTACCTCAGCCTCCCAAGTATTAGAATTGTGGTGTGAGACACCAAACATGGCTTTCTCATATCCTTTTTACACATGGGATCTCGGGGCTGGAGAGATGGCTCCTCAGTTAAGAGCACTGACTGCTCTTGTAGAGGACTTGGGCTCAATATTCCCAGCACTCATATGGTGGCTAAGATCCATCTTTAAGCCGGGCGTGATGGCACATGCCTTTAATCCCAGCACTCAGGAGGCAGAGGCAGGTGGATCTCTGTGAGTTCAAGGACAGCCTGGTCTACAGAGTGAGTTCCAGGACAGCTGGAACTTGAGGACCCTGTCTCAAAAAAAACAAACAAACATGGGGTTTCATATCTGAGGGTGACCTTGAATTTGATATATAACTGAGTATGACCTTGAATTTATGATCCTCCTACTCACCACACCCAGTTTATGTGGTGCTAGAGATAAGCTGGGGCTTCAGCAATTGCTCTAGCTGACAGCCAATCTTCATTCCCAGCCCAGTCTGTATACTTCAAATCTGCAAACCTAGCTGCTCGAGCCTGTAAGCCCAGCATTCATGGGGTTTCCATGGGAGGATTTAGAGTTTGACATGAACCTGGGCTAGATTCTGTCTCTAGATTCTCTCTTCTGTTATTTATTTTAATAACTATATCTCTAGGCTGCCAGCTGGAGGTGGTGACATGCTCCTGTCATATCAGCACTTGGGAGATGAGGGCAGGAGTACTAAGAGTACATGGCTATCTTCAGCTACACGGCAAGTTTAAGCTAGCTTGGGCTCCACGAGACCCTGTCTCAAAAAATAAAGAAAAGGAAGAGGATGAAGAGGAAAAGGAGGAGGGGGAGGAGACGGGGGAGGGGGTGGGGAGAACCTCTTCAGATGACTTACAATACTTAACACAATGTACATCTATAGTATATTTTTAGGGACCAGATACAGGAAAAAGCATATACATAATTAGTCACATACAAACTATTCCCAATGTTTTCAATCTGTGATTTATTTAATCTATGGGTGTACAGAACTCATGGACATAGAGGCTAACTGCATAAGCAATTGCTTAATAATATGAATTGGGGGGCTGGAGAAATGGCTCAGCAGTTAAGAGCGCTGACTGCTCTTGCAGAAGACCCGGGTTCAATTCCCAGCACCCACATGGTGGCTAAGAACCATCTTTAAGCCAGGCATGGTGGTGCGTACCTTTAATCCTAGCACTTGTGAGGCAGAGGCAGGTGGATCTCTGTGAGTTCAAGGCCAGCCTGGTCTACAGAGTGAGTTCCAGGCCAGCTGGGGCTATAGGGGAGACCCTGTCTCAAAAAAGAAAAAAAATGAATTGGATCAATAGAAGTGAGTGGATGAACAAGAGCTTTGGCCTGGCCTCCTCACAGACGCCATCTTGTTCTTAGACACCTTGGGCCTTTAGGGGAAAGGAGCTGCAGGATAGGTTAACATGCAACTCAATATTTAGTCAATCAAATACTGGGATTACCGGAATGTGCCACTGTATATACATATATACATGGCTCAGTGATACGTTTGCAACTCTGGGTTGCAATGTGACCTCGGACAAGTTAACACTCCTAAGTGGTCAGCTTCTCTCATCTATGAATGCCAGAGCTGAATACAGTTGGTTCTTAATTTTTTTTTTTTTTGTCTTTTTGAGACAGGGTCTACCTGTAGCCCCAGCTAGCCTGGAGCTCACTATGTAGACCAGGCTGGCTTTGAACTCACAGATCCACCTGGCTCTGCCTCCTGAGTGCTGGGATTAAAGGCGTGAACCACCATGCCTGGCTGGTTCTTAATTTTTGAGCGGGGCAAAGACATAGTGGGAAAGCCGAGCTTGTTTCACTCTGCAGAGTGGAGTCTGACTCTGGCTCGGCATTCAAGGCTCTCCATGTTTTATCCGCAACAGTTTCTTTGTTTGGTTTCATCTTGTCCCCACTGCCATGTAACACACACACACACATATCAGACACTAGGAATAAACAACAGCACAGCTGAGGCTGTAAGACCAACCTAGAGAGAAAAGGGGAGCTAGGACCTGTGGTATGCCAGTTCCTGACCTGAGCTTATCCTTAAGGATGCTGGATTCAGGGATCACAAGATTCAGAATCAGACAATTTGGGTTTGAATCCAGGTTTGTCCACTTAAATCAGCATTCCTTAGATGCAAGCCTCTCAGCTTCTCTCAACTCAATTTCTTTTTCAATGAAATGGAAATGGTGATACCTTTCCTGTGGGAGCCTTTTCTACACCAAAAGGAGGGTTGGGGTTTCCACTCCCTTGCCTGAGTTCTTAGCATGTGCAAGGCCCTGGGTTCAATCCTTAGCACCTCGCAACCTGGGCATGGTGGTGCACACCTGTAATCCCAGAACTTGGGAGGTGGGAACCAAGACACTCAGCAGTTCATAGCAACTACAGTGCAAGTTTGAGGCTAGCCTGGGCTATAGGAGATTCTGTATCAGAAAGAGACAGAGAGAGAAGGAGGAGCTGAGATGGCTCTGAGACCAGTAAAAGCATTTGCTGCACAACCCTGACAACCCAAGTTAATCCCCAGAACCCACCTACAGGTGGATGGAGAGAACCAACTCTACAAAATTATCCTCTGACCTACACACAAACACACACACACACACACACACACACACACACACACACACACACCATGGCACCTGGGGGTGCTCACATATACATAGAATAATAGGAATAATAAATTTATTTGCTGGGTGTGGTGGCCCATGCCTTTAATCCCAGCACTCGGGAGGCAGAGGGAGGTGGATCTCTGTGAGTTCAAGGCTAGCCTGTTATACATAGTGAGTTCCAGGCCAGCTGGGACTACAGGGAGACCCTGTCTCAAAAAAGACATAAATAAACATAAATTTATTTTTTTTTTAAAAAAGGAAGAAAGTGAGTGTAAAAAAAAACCATCTTATCTGTCAGATAACCCTGAAGAAATCAATTGGAAACCTACCTTGGGCTCAAGCCCCTGAAAGGATCCGAGAGACAGGTGTCACCTGTTCTGAGATTCCTGGTCTACCCAAGGTAATGGAACCTTCAGGGTCAAATAGTGTGGCCTGAGATAAACAGCAAATAACATGCTGGGGAGGCAGTAGAAATGTACATGACCAACAGATAATTAATATCTTTGCCATGTAACAACCAAGTGAAACTTGAAGAGGGGACTTCATAGATCATCCAGTAGGTTCATGGAAGCTCATGAGAGAGATCCTGGGGATAAATGATATGGTTGCAAAATCCACAGAAAAGACATGACTGTGTAACAGCACATGTTTATAAAACTGTGCCTCAGGGCTGGAGAGATGGCTCAGTGGTTAAGAGCACTGACTACTCTGGTAGAGGACCTGGGTTCGATTCCCAGCATCCGCATGTTGGCTAAGAACTGTCTTTAAGCAGGGAATGGTGGTACACAACTTTAATCCTAGCACTCAGCAGAGGTAGGCGGATCTCTGTGAGTTAAAGGCCAGCCTGGTCTACAGAGTGAGTTCCAGGACAGCTGGGACTACAGGGAGACCCTGTCTCAAAAAGACACAACAAACAAACAAAAAAAACCAGTGCCTCCACTCAGCAATCGCAGGCATGGCCGCAGCTCTGCCAATCTAGCTGGCAAAGTATTGTTTCTCTAGTGAGACTACCCAGTGAGTAACATGCAAAGACAGCCTCGCCCACCTTCATCATCCAGCTATATTGACCAGGCACATGTGGCTTGCCCCATAGTGTTCTCTCGATCCCTGGGCATATGAATCAGGAGCCTTAAAAACTCTCATGGCGCTGGACGTGGTGGCGCACGCCTTTAATCCTAGCACTTGGGAGGCAGAGGCAGGCGGATCTTTGTGAATTCAAGGCCAGCCTGGTCTACAGAGTAAGTTCTAGGACAGCTGGGGCTACAGGGAGACCCTGTCTGGAAAAGACCAAAAAAAAAAAAAACCTCTCATGGCGACAGTGCAAGAAGTCCAGCTTGTAGCACTGCTGACAAACCCACATCTACGATTGGTAACCATGCTATCTCCAGGGAGCTGCTGAACTGCTCAACTGGTCTCCTTGTCTGCACAAGGACAAGAATAAGACCCAGGCCATGATATCACCATGAGTGAAGGAAAGGACAGCCCAGAGCTGAAGTGAGTATGGCCCAGAGCAGAGCCTATGGAATAACCATGTTCATTCGGCATTATTGATCACTGGGGAGAAAAGCCCTAGTGACTTTACCAAGTTGCATTTTTGTGTGTGCATGCACACACACTCACACACACACACACACACACACACACACACATATAGTCACCTTATACCACTCCCACCCGGACAAGCCATCAGAACAACAATCCAAAGGATCTTTAATGACATTGAACATTTGCGAATCAGCATCTGAGACAGACCATGTGGCACACGTGACAATGGCTGTCAAGCAGCCTGCCTAGAAGGGATGATTCTCTCACAGCTGGGGGTACCATGGGATTCCAACCCCCCTGTGTGTCCTCTGAAGAGTCACGAATTGCTCTTGTAATTGGAAACTAGTTATATATAATTACATAATTGTATATAATACATAGTTATATATAATTAATGCTACATGATCTAATGAACCATTAATTATAATAATGTATTGCCAGAGGGGAGCAACCTGGTATGGAATTTAACAAAGTTTTTGGGATCATTACACATTTTATACATGTATCAAATTATCACACTGTTCCATACATGTATACAATCAAAATAAAGCCTTGTAGCTGCTTCCTCAAGATTGAACCATTTGTCATGGAGGGAGGAGGGAAATCCAGGAGGCTCATGAAACTCATAAAGACTTAGAGGCTCAGAGATACTACCTACCCCAGCCCCTGCCCAGGTTATATAAGAAGTACACCATCGATGGGATGGGTGAGAGAAAGAGCGTTTGGTAGTTAGGTGCGTGAACGTTATTCAGACAGTTCCATGGATGCAGCGTCTGTGGTATCACCATGCTAGGATCCTTCCAATGCTGCAGCTGCCTAAGAGTCACCCACACACCTATCAGTGGCCCCCCCAGACTCACTGGTTCGTCAAGCTGGACTTGGGTGGAATTTTCTTTGGTCTGTTGTTGTCTTCTCTCTCTGGGGTGAATAGAAGCACGCTCCTCAGGAAAAATCACTCAACAAATAGTCATTGGATGTGTGTGTGACATGTATACACGTGTGTGCAGGTGCCTACACCCATGTACATGTGGAAGGTAAAGAAGGATGTCAGGTGTCCTGCTCTCTGTATGTCTTATTCACTTGAGACAGGGTCTCTCACTGAACTGGAGCTCACAGTTTTGTTGTTGTTTGTTTGTTTGTTTTTCTCTACTCATGGCCAGCAAACCCTAGTGATCCATCCTCCACAGCTGAAAAAAACAGTGAGCTCCAGGTTCAGTGAGAGACCCTGCCTGTTCATGGTTTGCATTCTCTGGGCCAGTTCTCAAAGCAAGCCTGCAAGGCAGGGACTGTAAGGAGTCAGAACAATCAAGCTTCTGCACATGAGGAAGTGAACTTCTCTTCAAAGAGATTTGCAGAGGTCACATTAAAAGGTACAGCTAAACTGGGTGTGGTGGCACACGCCTTTAATCCTAGCTCTTGGGAGGCAGAGGCAGGTAGATCTCTGTGAGTTTAAGGCCAGCCTGGCCTACAGAGTGAGTTCCAGGACAGCCAGTGCTAAAGTCTCAAAACCAATAAATCGAGCCAGGCGTGGTGGCGCATGCCTTTAATCCTAGCACTTGGGAGGCAGAGGCAGGTGGATCCCTGTGAGTTCAAGGCCAGCCTGGTCTACAAAGTGAGCTCCAGGTCAGCTGGGACTAAAGGAAGACCCTGTCTCAAAAAGACAAAAAATAAATAAAAATAAATAAGCCCGCTTGATCCTTGCTGACACATTTAGCACACATAGAACCACCATAGGCCCTACTGATGTGTTGTTATTTTTTCTTTTTTTTTTTTGGACAATCTCATGAGGACTTTAGGTCTCACAGCACAAACCCCTCCTTGTACACACCGCATTTGGCTTTTGATGCTTTCCCAACCTTCTTGGTATAAAGGTAAACAATCCTGTTACCAGGGGTTCAGGACTGACTGGTTTGGTTAAAGGCTGTGTTGTAGGAAAGCCTACAACAGTATGTCAAACACTGGACCATTCTGAGGGTCCCTGCACACTGGCTGACAGGACCAAGGGCTTTCTGGAGCAGAAGCCTCCCTCCTGTACCCCTTACCTCTGCCCCAGCTGAGGAGCCGTCACCAAGGCTGCTGCACTTACCAAGCTCCTTGGATGGTGGCAGATCGTAAGCCTCTGGGTCTTAATAGTCATGTCCGGGTTTACAAAGTCTAGCAGTGTCAACTACCTATGCTAGAGCATGTCAAGCATGTAGAGCTTCAAGTGGCTTTGGATCTCTGTTATCCACCTGCTTAGAAGTTGTTTGAGTCAGTTCTGAGCTCAGAGTAATTTTTCTTTTTTTTCTTTTTCTTTTTTTAATTTTTTTAATTAATTTTATTTATTTCTGTACGTGTACGAATGCACTGTCTGCATGCAGGTCCATGCACCCGTGTCGTGCAATGCCGCGGAGGTCAGAAGAGGGTGTCGGACTCCCCTGGAACTAGAGTTCTCCTGGAACTGGAGTTTCAGACGGTTCTCAGCCGCCATGTGGGTGCTAGGGATCGAACCCGGGTCCTCTGTAAGAGTGGTCGGCGCTCTTAACTGCTAGGCCATCTCTCCAGCCCTCAGAGTAATTTTTCTAAAGGAGCTTCAGGCAATTAACTGTGAAAAAGATTTTTATTGAAAAAATTAAAAAAAAAAGAATAAATAAATAAATAAATAAATGTACAGCTATGATTTGAACCCAGGTTTGTCTGCTTCCAAAGCGCTGGCTCTGATCATGTTGCTCAGTTGCATCCTAAGTGGGTGTGCACATCACCTCCCCAGTAAAGAACAGAGGGGAGAAGACTGACAGTGGGGAGGAGGCCAGGGAGGTCGGCCTCTTCCAAGGGCCTGGGACAGGTGGCAAGATCCAGGGGTTTTGAGTTGGGGGTCCTGGAAGAATCAAGCTGTGTCAGAGACAGGAAAACTAGGTCGAACCAGTCCGCAGGGAGAGAATAATACTTTCCTTTCCTTTATTATTTATTTATTTATTTATTAGTTTGTTTGTTTGTTTGAGACAGGGTCTCTCTGTAAGCCCAGCTGGCTTGGAACTTGCTATGTAGACCAGTCTGGCCTCGATCTTACAGGGAACCACCTGCCTCTGCCTCCTGAGTGCTGGGATTAAAGGAATGTGTTGCCATGTCTGGTTTATTATTTGGTGTTTTTAACTGTATTTTATTATTTATTTATGAGTATTTGTTTGCACATGAATACGGGTACCTGCAGAGGCCAAAAGAGGGTTTCAGATTCCCTGGAACTGGAGTTACAGGTGTTTGTGGGGCACCTAGAAAGCCTGCTGGGAGCCAAACTCCAGTATTCTGGAAGAGCAGCATGGACTTTTAACCACTGAGCCATCTCTCCAGCCCCTTATTTTTTGATCTTTTGAGTCAAGGTGCCATGTAACTCCAGGTAGCCTCAAAATCTATATGTAACCCAAGGTGACCTTGACTCTACCTCCTGCACCCTCACACTCAGCTGACCCAGCTTTTTCCTGGTTGAATTGTAGAGATGGTAGATAGACATTTGGAAACACACTGTACACAACTTGAAGTTTTGACTGGTGTGAAGATAAGAACCACAGCGGAGATGAGACAGAGGTGGTGGGGCCCATGCACACTGATGACCTAGGGAGTAGCAGAACGTAGAAGCGGTTGGCAAAGAACAACTTTCTATTTACTGAGGGCATGCTGTATGTTAGAGCATGAGCCACGATGCTTTGCCAGCTCCATCACTCCCCCTTCTTTGGGATCTTATCCCTTCTAAGGGCATGTTCCCAGACAGTCACGCATGCCCCATGACCTCATCACCTTGCCCCCAGGTGATTCCACCAGAGGCGAGCAAGACAGTCGAGAGCCCTTAGACTATGACTTCTGGAACAGGACTCTGGACCCTTTGTGACAGTGGATCTCAGGCACAACCCCGCCACAGCCCATAGAGTGTTGAAGCCATTTGGGGCTGAGTGGTCATGGGTAGGCAGAAGTAGCTGGTCTTCAGAAAATAAGGCCAGCTGCTTGGAGAGAAGTGACAGCCAGGGACTTTTGACCCTTCAATGGGAGAGACAACCAGTGACCACATTTATGATGCTTAGAAACCCGCTATCTCCCGGGGCTAGAGAGATGGCCTAATGGTAAAGAATGCTGACTGCTCTTGCAGAGGACCCGGGTTCGATTCCCAGCACTCACATGGCGGCTAAGAACCATCTTTGACTCCAGTTCCAGGGGAATCCGACACCATCTTCTGACCTCTGTGGCATTGCAGGACACAGGTGCACAAACCTACATGCAGACAGTACATTCATATGCATAAAAAAATAAATAAAAATTTAAAACAAAAGAAAAAGAAAGCAGCTATCTCCCTTCACTTCACCTTCATCAGTTAACCCACTGTCATCTTCCAAAAGATCTGTCACCTGGACTTAGAGAGCTTCTGTTCCTAACAACCAAGTGACCTTAAACTAAAACACGTGTGCAACAGGTCTTCAGGGTAAAGTTCCTGGTACACTGCTTGACTCCTTTTTGACAGCCATTATTATCTCACTTGTTCTCAAAGTCACCTGATGAGACAGAATGTACCTATACCCAGTGAGGCTTATGGGTGCGTTGACACATTTAGTGGATCCTGAGTTCTGGTGCTGGAGACCCAGGCTGATTCCACTATGAAGATGCCTATATTCAGGAAGGTGACAACGGATACCCACGGTGGTGCCTGGGGCTATTGATCAGTGCTCAGGTGCTCACATGAAACTGAATTTCAACCCCTGTGCTGCAAAACCAAAGACAAGAAGATATAAAATACAGAGATCAAGCACTCTGAAGAAAATAATACAAAACTGTCAACTAGAAGACTCTTAGAGGAGGTGACAGATTCTAGGAGACCTAAATGGCCAACAGTAGGCTGTGTACAGACCTGGGAGAAAATGGTCAAAGCAGAAGAAAGCCTATAATGGCTGGAGATGGAGCTCAGGTGGTAGAGTACTTGCCCAGCTTGCATGAGCTTCAATCCACAGCACCACATAAGCTGGACAAGGTGGCAGCACTCAGGAGGTAGAGACAAGAGGATCAGAAGTTCAAGGTTATCCTCAGCTACATAATGAGTTCCAGGCCAGTCTGGGCTACATGAGATTCTGTCTCAAAAGGAGAGGGTGAGGTGGTGCATGCGTTTAATCCTAGTATTTGGAAGGCAGAGGCAGGCAAATCTCTATGAGATTAAGGCCAGCCTGGCCTACATAGTGAGTTCCAAGCCAGCTGAGGCTACAGGGAGACCCTGTCTAAAATAAGAAAAAGGAGAGGAAGAAAGATGAAGAATAGAAAAAATGAGGTGGGGGGACTTGTAGGCTGCATTGGTCTGTGGTCAAAAGACAGCCCTGAAGAACAGGGTGGACAAGCAGGGGCAGGCCCCAAGTTTATGAATCAGGTGGGAAGTTTGGCTTCAATTCCAAGTGCAGTAGGAACTGCTAGAAGGATTTAAGGATGCTGTAGGAGACAGCACTCCATAGACATCTCCGTGCTAATCCCCAAAGCCTACAGCATGTTCCCATGCAAGGCAAGAGGGATCTCGCAGCTGCTGACAAGAATCTCATGCTGGGAGGATTGTCTTAGATCATCCAGGTGGGCCCATGTCATCATGAGAGTTCTTATAAAAGTGAAGTGGGGGGTCAGCATCAGAGAAGGACGTGTGAGGACAGAAGTAGACTCTGAAGTGGTGCCAGAAGGGACCATGAGCCAGGGAACTTGGGCAGCCTCCAGTGAGTAGAAGAGCAAGGAAACAGATTTCCTCAGACTAGGGGAGGTGCCATATGCCTGTGGTCATAGCCCTCTGAAGATGAAGACAGTTTGAGGCCAGCCTGTGCTACATAGTGAGACCCTTTAAAAAAAAAAAAAGATCTTTCCCATGCATCGGGAGGAAATAATACCCTAAAAACCCAGTCCAGACTCTGTCCTCTCCAACTCTAGGGAGCGTGTGTGTGTGTGTGTGTGTGTGTGTGTGTGTGTGTGTGTGTAGAAGGCTGGGCAACTTGCTCAGTCACTTTCCATCTTATTTCCCTGAGACAAGGTTTCTCTTTGAGCTGGAAGCTTACCATTTCAGCTAGGCTGGCTGATTATGGAACTCTTGGATTCCCCCGTTTCCACTCCCCAGTGCTGTGGTTACAGGCAGTGCAGTTATACGGAGTCTTTTACAAAGGGTCCTGGGAATTCGAACTCGGTCCTCAGCACCTTATGCACCAAGCCATCTCCATAGCCCTGGGTTGCTGAGTTGTTGTTGCCTTTTTTTATTATTATTAAATCAGGGTCTTCCTGCAGTCCCAGCTGGCCTGGAACTCACTGTGTAGACCAGGCTAGCCTTGGTCTCACAGAGATCCATGTGCCTCTGCCTCCCAAGTGCTGGACTTAAAGGCATGCATTAGCACACCTGGTCTGACATGCAGTTTTTAAGCCACTACATTTATGGTAATTGATTATAGAAGGAATGGAAAACAATCATGGGTGCCCTGATTGGATTCATGTCTCTGAAAAATTACTCCAGCTGTTGAGCATCAGAGCAAACTAGGCTAGGGAAATGGCTCAGTGGGTAAAGGCGCTTGCCCCCAAGCCTATCAACCTGAGTTCGATCCTTAGGACCCACCTCATGAGAAGGAGAACCAATTCCCATAAGTTGTCCTCTGACCTCCACATGTGCACCAGGGCACACATGTGCCCGCACATACACACAGAATAAATTAAAATATAATAAACAAAAAAAATTGGCCAGGCATAGTAGTGCATGCCTTTAATCCCAGCACTAGGGAGGCACAGTGGATCTCTGTGAGTTCAAAGTCAGCCTGGTCTACATAGAGAGTTCCAGGACAGCTGGGGCTACAGGAAGACCCTGTCTCAAAAAGACCAAAAAAAAAAAAATTAAAAGGCAAAGAAGAGCCTGGAGTCCAGCCAGGAGTGGGCACTAGCAGGTGTGGAATGGTGGAGTTGGAGGACAGGGAGGTGAGGGGCCACACCCCACAGCAGCAGTGGGTGCTTGCTGCTGGACCAGATCTGACAAGGACAGCAAGGACACAAAGGCAGCAGCCCAGGATGGCCTCTTGGATCTTTTGCGTTTTGTTTTTTACAGATGGGATCTCATTTAGCCCAGGACAGCCTGAAACTTGTTATGTAGGGCCAGGCATGGTGACACACAGCTTTAATGCTAATACTCAGGATGCAGAGGCCCTTGAATCTCTATGAGTTTGAGGCCAGCCTGGTCTATACAGCATGTTCCAGACAAACTAGAGCTTCATAGTGAGACTGTTTAAAGACAAAACAAACAAAACAACCATCACCACCACCACCACAACAAAACCCCCACTAACTACCAACCTTGCGAGGCAGCCAAGGATGCCCCTGACCTTCTGATCCTCCTTCCTCCACCCCACCTCATAATTTGAGTCTTAATTTGAAGAGCTGGGTGGCTAGAGGTATTTCTGGCTGGGGCAGGAAGGGCTGGAAGGGAAGCAGGCTCAGAGAGGACAAGGAGCTCTAGTAAGACCACCTAGACTCGGGATTAGAACCTGGGAGTCCTGCTCTCAGGCCCACTGTGCTTGGATCTGTGAGAATGGCCTCCCTTGGAAGAGTTTGCTAACAGTTAGCTACCAGTGTATTGGAGTCTCCAGAGAAACAGAGCCGGAGGCGGTGTGCAGGCAGGCACAGCACAGGTACTGACACCCATCCATCCACCAGACAGACAAATTTGTGATCTTACAGCTCTAGAAGCCAGATGGTAGCACCGGTGGCTAGGGCACATTCCTCCCAGACGTTCTGTGTCCCGGCCACTCTAGCTTCTAGATGCTGTCCAGGTTCCTTGACTGGCTCTCCTTCCCTTCTCTCCCTCCCTCCCTCCCTCCGTCCTTCCTCCCTCCTCCCCTCTTTGACAGTTTAATATCTTCAGGGGAAGCCAGCAGGATGGAGTCCTGGCCAGTGCTGCAGTTCTAGTCCAAAGTCTTTACTGTCAGAAGTCTTTCCTTTTTGTTCCCAAGAAGGCAGTCTTGCTGGGCGTGGTGGCGCACGCCTCTAATCCTAGCACTTGGGAGGCAGAGGCAGGCAGATCTCTGTGAGTTCAAGGGCAGCCTGGTTTACAGAGTGAGTTCCAGGCCAGCTGGGGGCTGGGAGACCCTGTCTCAAAAAGACCAAAAAAAAAAAAAAAAAAAAAAGAAGGAAGAGGTTCTTTCTCTTAAGGCCTTGAACTGATTGTGTATAGTCCACCACTATTACAGAGTATAATCCACCTCACTGAAAATCCAGATTGAAATGTTAATATCACCTAAATAATTTTTCCAGAGAAACTTCTAGAATAATGTTTGTATCCTGACCTAGCAAATCTGACCACAAAATGAAAGCATCACACTTTCTTGCTTCTGAGCTTATGTCCAGAAGCTTGTGAGTGTATGTGTATGATACATGCATGTATGTGTTTATATGTGTGTATGATACATACATGTATGTGACCATATGTATGATACATATCTGTATGTGCATGATACATATGTGTATGTGATCACATGTGTGCATGATACATATGTGTATGAGCTTACATGTATGTATGATACATGTATGTGTTTACATGTGCATGATACATGTGTGAGTATGATACATATGTGTATGTGCATGATACATGTGTGTATGTGTTTTAGCATGTGTGATGCATGCATGCATGTGTTTACATCTGTGTGAGCATGTGTGTATGATACATGCATGTATGTGTTTACATGTGTGCGTGTGCTTGTGGAGGCCAAAGTTGACATTGGGTGTCTTTCTTGATTGTTTTACCCTTTATTTATTGAGGCAGGATCTCTCACTAGACAGGATCACTGGGCTGGATCACCATTATCAGTTGGTACATTTACCAGCTCGCCCTGGGGAGTGACCCCCCCTCCAGTCTCCACTTCCTGAGTACTGGGATTGGGAGTGGTAGCCACATCTGACTGGTTTTCACATGGGATCTGAGCTTCCAAACTCCAGTCCTCACATCTGCTTGGTAAGTGCTTTATCCACTGAGCAATCCCCCATGATCCACCTGCCTCTGCCTCCTGAATGCCTTGTGCTTTTTGATCTGTATTAGTTCATGAAACAGAAATCACTGGGAAGAGGAAACCTGCAAAAGACCTGTGCAAAGGCCCTGAGGCTGAGAAGCCCAGGAGATTGAAGCTGACGGTGTGGGACAGAGGTGTACATGGATCTGGAGGGACATGGCCTGACCAGGGACAGTGTTTGGACTGGATTTCCAGTGTGATAGAAAATCACTGGCAGTTTGTCCAGGGCAAGTGGCAGGGTCTGGGATCTGTGTATGGGTCTGACAGTGTGTGCGGAGTTGCTGGGGAGAAGAGGGGTGGAGAGGCTAACAGCCATCCAGTTGAGCGTGAAGATAATGGTGACCAGCATCAGAGAGAAGACTCAGGGTTCTGAGGGTCGTAGAGGGAGATCCAACAGAGCTGCCATGGCAGGGAACGTGGCATGGAAAAGAGGAGAGACTCCACCCTGTTTCCTGACCCCTGGGGCTGTCTCAAACAACTCAATAAGAAAAGGTGAAGCTTTGAGAAGTCGGAGAGGGAAGGCCTGCAGTTGGTCCTTCCACTCTTCAGCATGGTAAGCAACACTGAGGCTGGCTGCAGGCTGTTCCAGCAGGTCTGAGGTGGCAAAGGGTCTGCAGGCAGCTGAGATGCTGAGGGAAGGCCAGTTTGAACGTCAGAGCCCAGAGTGTGAATCAGCTCACACCTGTCATCCCAGCACTCAAGAGGCTGAGGCAGGAGGATCACCAGGAGTTCACTGCTAGTGAGACCCAGTCTTCAAAAACAACACACACACACACACACACACACACACACACACACACACACACAGCTAGGGAGATGTTTCAATGCATAAAGTCCTTGCTTACTGCAGAAACATCCCTTGCAGTCATCTGGCGTCCACCTGTAATCCCAGCTTGGGTGGGTTAGAGACAGATCCCAGCAGGGTTCTGGCCAGCCAGTCTGGCCAATTTATGAGCTCCAGGTTCAGTGAGAGATTCTGACTCAAAGAATAACAAGGAAGCAATCGAGGGCCAGGCGTGGTGGTGCACACCTTTAATCCTAGCACTTGGGAGGCAGAGGCAGGAGGATCTCTGTGAGTTCAAGGCCAGCCTGGTGTACAGAGTGAGTTCCAGGACAGCTGGGGCTACATGGGGACCCTGTCTCAAAAAGACCAAAAATAAAATAAAATAAAATAAAAAATAAAAAAAGAGAAAGAAAGAAAGAAGAAAGAACTAGAAGCCAAAGTTTCCCGATCCAAACCATTGAGCACTGAGAAGCTGAGATTCTAGAAATACGGCTGTTGCTAGAGGGACAGGAGGCCACCAGAGATTAGCGAACATTTATAGGCAGAAAGAAAGGCGCCTGGAGACAAGGAGNTCCTGACCCCTGGGGCTGTCTCAAACAACTCAATAAGAAAAGGTGAAGCTTTGAGAAGTCGGAGAGGGAAGGCCTGCAGTTGGTCCTTCCACTCTTCAGCATGGTAAGCAACACTGAGGCTGGCTGCAGGCTGTTCCAGCAGGTCTGAGGTGGCAAAGGGTCTGCAGGCAGCTGAGATGCTGAGGGAAGGCCAGTTTGAACGTCAGAGCCCAGGTGTGAATGTTCACACTGTCATCCCAGCACTCAAGAGGCTGAGGCAGGAGGATCACCAGGAGTTCACTGCTAGTGAGACCCAGTCTTCAAAAACAACACACACACACACACACACACACCACCACACACACACAGAGCTAGGGAGATGTTTCAATGCATAAAGTCCTTGCTTACTGCAGAAACATCCCTTGCAGTCATCTGGCGTCCACCTGTAATCCCAGCTTGGGTGGGTTAGAGACAGATCCCAGCAGGGTTCTGGCCAGCCAGTCTGGCGCAAATTTATGAGCTCCAGGTTCAGGAGAGATTCTGCTCAAAGAATAACAAGGAAGCAATCGAGGGCCAGGCGTGGTGGTGGCACACTTTAATCCTAGCACTTGGGAGGCAGAGGCAGGAGGATCTTCTGTGAGTTCAAGGCCAGCCTGGTGTACAGAGTGAGTTCCAGGACAGTCAGAGCTACAGGGAGACCCTGTCTCAAAAAACAAAATAAAACAAAAAAAAAGGAAGCAATAGAGGAAGACACCTGAGGTCAACCTCTGGCCTTAACATGTGCATACATAGATGTTTGTATCTACACAGGTACACACACATGCATATAACACATTACAGCGCACACACAATAAGACTGAAATACACTATTATATCATGGAAAGTATACTTCCATCTCCCTCTCCTCTCTGTATCTTCTCCTCGTTCGTTTAATCATCAAGAGATACATAGAACATGGTCTTTTTGAGACAGGGTCTCCCTGTAGCCCCAGCTGTCCTGGAACTCACTCTGTAGACCAGGCTGGCCTTGAACTCACAAAGATCCATATGCCTCTGCCTCCCAAGTGCTAGGATTAAAGGCTTGCGCCACCACGCCCGGCCATATGAAGTTATCTTTAAAAACTAAGATTCTATGGGGTTGGGGAGATGGCTCAGCAGTTACAAGCACTGACTGCTATTGCAGAAGACCTGGGTTCAATTCCCAGCACCTACATAGTGGCTAACAACCATTAGTATCTCAAGTTCCAGGGGATCCAACGCCCTCTTCTGACCTCTACAAGCACTGTACAATATGGGTGCACTTATACACATGCAGGCAAAACACTCATACATGTTTAAAAACAAAACAAAATAAGATTCTGGCCCCGGAGAAATGGCTTAGCTGTTAAGAGGACTGGCTGTTCTTGGAGAGGACCTGGGTTCGATTCCCAGCACTGGCACCCATATGGCAGCTAGTAACTGTCCCTGACCCCCTAACTCTAGTTCCAGGGCATCCAACATTCTCTTCTGGCTTCCACGGGCATTGTACAACATGAGTGCACTTTTACATGCAGGCAAAATACTTCATTCACATAAAAATAAATAAACAAATGCCAGAGAGATGGCTCAGTGGTTAAGAGCACTGGCTCCTCTTCCAGAGGACATGGTTTCAATTTACAGCACCTACATGGCAGCTAATAACCATCTGTAACTCCAGTTCCAGGGGAATCCAATGCCCTCTTCTGACCTCCATGGGCATTGCATGACACAGGTGCACTTACACACATGCAGGCAATAAATACATTCATGCACATAAAATACAAATAATAAAAATAAATAAGGAAACCAGGAATAGCGGTGCACACCTTTAATCCCAGCACTCGAGAGGCAGGGGTAGGCAGATCTCTGTGAGAGTGAGGCCAGCCTGCTCTACATAGAGAGTTTCGGGCAGCCTGGGAGTAACTATGGGGACTATGGAGGAGGGCTCAGGGCCTCACAGCCTGTGATTTTTCTGGGAAGGAGCCCTTTGGATGAGGGCTAGAGGAATGACCATGACCATGGAAGGAGGCTGAAGTGGGGTAGACAAGGATGTCTGACTGACCAGGAGGTCCTAAAGGGACCAGAGGGGTGTGGGGTGGGAGGATGTGTCCCTAAAAGGAGGACGCTTGAGCCTGTTACAAAGAGGACTTTGAGATGGGTGTCGCCATGCTCCCTGAGCAGGGGGGGGGCAGTGCAGGAATATCAGCAAGGGAAGGGAGGCTGGAAAGAGTTGAGGCCCACCTCAGGGTAGGGAAATATGTGGTTTCTCTGGCCTTTACTAGCAAACGTGGGAAATCTATGAGGGGTGTTCTTAATGGCACTGAGCCTCTAGGAGACGCAGCTAGGCACCTCAGGAAGGAGGCCAGAGGAGAGAAGGGGGACAGCCACTTCATCAACTGCCACAGGGGCTCTTCACTCGGTCCTATATCTCCCTTTCAAATTCAACCTCAGTGACAGCTTGCCAGCCAGCATCAGACACAGAGCCTTGTGCATGCTAGACAAACATTCTGCCACTGAGCCACACACCCAGCCCATCAGACAGCCCCGAAGCATAATGCCTCATATAAAGCCAGGCTCCCATGGTCCTTGAGGCCAAGTGCCTGCTCTTTACCTGGCTACATAGGATCTTCAACTCCTACAGAGCAAAACTACTGATTTTATGCTAAAGGCACCACAAGATATCAGATCTCAGGGCCTTTGCACATGCCATTCTCCTCGCCTAGAATGCCTTTTTTAAAATCTTGTACATGTAGAAAACACCAATAAATCTCTCCAGCCTCTCCTTCTTGGAGTTGCCTATCACCCCTCATCTGTCATGCCTCAGCAGACTTTGATGTGCCTGTCTCCCCACAGACTGGGTCCTGTTTACTCTGTGGTGCTTGAGATGGAGAGCTCAGTGCCAATGTTTAATGGATGAAATGACGAAGGTGGAGCCAATACAAAGAATGAGCATGCACTCGGTACTTACAGTTTCTCACAGTACCACAGTGGTAGGTGTCTTCTGTCTCAAATTGTTGTTGTTGTTGTTGTTGTTGTTGTTATTGTTGTTATTGATGTTGAGATAGTCTTCCTTTAGTCCCAGCTGGCCTGGAACTTGCTATGTAGACAAGGCTGGCCTTGCTCTCACAGACATCTGCCTGCCTCTGCCTCCCCAGTACTGGGATTGAAGGCCTGTTCCACCACACCCTGCCTCTATTATCTCTTTAAAAGAGCCATCAAAGCTGAGCTCCTGCATTCCTAGAACTCTGGAAACTGAGGCAGGAGAATTGATGTGAGTACAAACCCAGCCCATGCTAAAGGGAAACCATGTCTTTTAAAAAAGGAAACACCAGGGCTGGAGAGATAGCTTAGCGGTTAAGAGTGCCAACTGCTCTTGCAGAGGACCCGGGTTCAATCCCCAGCACCCACATGGTGGCTGAGAACCGTCTGTATCTCCAATTCCAGAACTCCAGTTCCAGGGGAATCCAACACCCTCTTCTGATCTCCGCGGCATTGCACGACACGGGTGCACAGACCTGCATGCAGACAATACATTCATACACAGAAAATAAATAAATAGGGGCTGGAGAGATGGCCTAGTGGTTAAGAGTGCCGACTGCTCTTGCAGAGGACCTGGGTTTGATCCCCAGCACCCACATGGCGGCTGAGAACTGTCTGTAACTCCATTCCAGGAGAACTCCAGTTCCGGGGGAATCCGACGCCCTCTTCTGACCTCCGCGGCATTGCTCGACATGGGTGCACAGACCTGCATGCAGACAGTACATTCATACACATAAAATAAATAAATTAATTAATTAATTAAAAAAAAAGAAAATAAATAAATAAAATTAAAAAATATTTTTTTAAAAAAAGCAAACACCGTCTTTAACTCCAGTTCCAGGGAAATCCGACACCCTCTTCTGACCTCCATGGCATTGCACCACACGGGCACACAAACCTACATGCAGACAGTACATTCGTACACATACAAAAATAAATAAAAATTTTAAAAAAGGAAATGTGGGCATAGTGGTATACACTTCTTCTTTTTTTTTTTTTCTTTTCTTTTTTGTCTTTTTGAGACAAGGTCTCCCTTTAGCCCCAGCTGACCTGGAACTCACTCTGTAGACCCGGCTGGCCTTGAACTCACAAAGATCCACCTGCCTCTGCCTCC